>JAVSCE010011804.1:0-95575 GCA_032199065.1 Smutsia gigantea
AGTTCTAAGAGGAAAGTATATTGCAATCCAGGCCTATTTAAAGAAGGACGAACATTCCCAAATGAATAGTCTAAAGACACAATTACTGAAATTGGAAAAAGAAGAACAAATGAGGCCCAAAGTGACCAGAGGAGGGACATAATAAAGATCACAGAAGAAATAAATAAAATTGAGAAGAATAAAACAATAGAAAAAATCAATAAAACCAAGAGCTGGTTCTTTGAAAAAATAAACGAAATAGATAAACCCCTAGCCAGACATATTAAGAGAAAAAGAGAATCTACACACATAAACAGAATCAGAAATGAGAAAGGAAAAATAATGACAGACCCCACAGAAATACAAAGAATTATAAGAGAATATTATGAGAATATATATACTAACAAGCTGGAAAACATAGAAGAAATGGACAACTTCTTAGAAAAATACAACCTTCCAAAACTGACCAAACAAGAAACAGAAAAACTAAACAGACCACTCACCAGCAACGAAATTGAATTAGTAATCAAAAAACTACCCCCAAAAAAAGCCCTGAACCAGATGGATTCACCTCTGAATTCTACCAGACATATAGAGAAGAAATAACATCCATTCTCCTTAAAGTTTTCCAAAAAAACAGAAGAGGAGGGAATACTTCCAAACTCATTCTATGAAGCCGGCATCACTCTAATACCAAAACCTGGCAAAGACCTCACCAAAATGAAAATTACAGACCGATATCCCTGATGAATGTAGATGCAAAAATACTCAACAAAATATTAGCAAATTGAATTCAAAAATACATCAAGAGGATCATGCACCATGATTAAGTGGGATTCATCCCAGGGATGCAAGGATGGTACAACATTCGAAAATCCATCAACATCATCCACCACATCAAAAAAAAGAACAAAAACCACATGATCATCTCCATAGATGCTGAAAAAGCATTTGACAAAATTCAGCATCCATTCATGATTAAAACTCTCAACAAAATGGGTATAGACGGTAAGTACCTCAACATCATAAAGGCCATATATGACAAAACCACTGCTAACATCATACTTCACAGCAAGAAGCTGAAAGCTTTTCATCTTAGATCAGGAACAAGACAGGGATGCCCACTCTCTCCACTGTTATTCAACATAGTACTGGAGGTCCTAGCCATGGCAATCAGACAAAACAAAGACATACAAGGCATCCAGATTGGTGAAGAAGAAGTCAAATTGTCACTATTTGCGGATGACATGGTATTGTACATAAAAAACCCTAAAGACTCCACTCCAAAACTAATAGAACTAATATCTGAATTCAGCAAAGTTGCAGGATACAAAATTAACACACAGAAATCTTGCTTTCCTATACACTAACGATGAACTAACAGAGAAATCAGAAAAACAATTCCATTCACAATTGCATCAAAAAGAATTAAATACCTAGGAATAAACCTAACGAAGGAAGTGAAAGACCTGTACTCTGAAAACTACAAGACACTCCTAAGAGAAATTAAAGAGGACACTAACAAATGGAAATGCATCCCATGCTCTTGGCTAGGAAGAATAAATATTGTCAAAATGGCTATACTACCTAAAGCAATCTACAGATTCAATGCAATCCCTATCAAACTACCAACAGCTTTCCTCAATGAACTGGAACAAATAATTCTAAAATTCATATGGAACCACAAAAGACCCCAAATAGCCAAAGCAATCCTGAGAAGGAGGAATAAAACAGGCGGAATTATACTCCCTGACTTCAAGCTCTACTACAAAGCCATAGTAATCAAGACAATTTGGTATTGGCACAAAAACAGACCCACAGACCAGTGGAACAGAATAGAAAATCCATAACATCAACCCAAACATATACACTCAATTAATATTTGATAAGGGAGCCTTGGATATACAGTGGGGAGATGACAGCCTCTTCAGCAGCTGGTGTTGGAAAAACTGGACAGCTACATGTAAGAGAAACTGGACTACTGTCTAGCCCCATACACAAAGGTAAACTCAAGGTGGATCAAAGACTTGAATGTAAGTCATGAAACCATAAAACTCTTAGAAAAAAACATAGGCAAAAATTTCTTAGACATAAACATGAGCGACTTCTTCATGAACATATCTCCCCGGGCAAGGGAAACAAAAGCAGAAATGAACAAGTGGGACTATATCAAGCTGAAAAGCTTCTGTACAGCAAAGGACAGCATCAGTAGAACAAGAAGACATCCTACAGTATGGGAGAATATATTCATAAATGATGTATCTGATAAGGGGTTGACTTCCAAAATATATAAAGAACTCATGCACCTTAACAAACAAAAAGCAAATAATCCAATTAAGAAATGGGCAGAGGACGTGAATAGACACTTCTCTAAAGAAGAAATTCAGATGGCCAACAGGCACATGAAAAGGTGCTCCACATCACTAATCATCAGAGAAATGCAGATTAAAACCACAATGAGATATCACCTCATACCAGTGAGGATGGCCAACATCCAAAACACAAACAACAACAAATGTTGGCGAGGATGTGGAGAAAAGGGAACCCTCCTACACTACTGGTGGGAATGCAAATTAGTTCAACCATTGTGGAAAACAGTATGGAGCTTCCTCAAAAAACTCAAAATAGAAATACCATTTCACCCAGGAACTCCACTCCTAGGAATTTACCCTAAGACTGCAGCAGCCCAGTTTGAAAAAGACATATGCCCCCCATGTTTATCGCAGCCCTATTTACAATAGCCAAGAAATGGAGGCAACCTAAGTGCTGCAAAGAGAGAATGTGAGGTGATCTATTATGCTTTTACTGTAAACTAATAAATTTAATTTCAGTAGATGAATGGATAAAGAAGAAGTGGTACATATACACAATGGAATATTATTCAGCCATAAGAAGAAAACAAATCCTACCATTTGCAACAGCATGGATGGAGCTAGAGGGTATTATGCTCAGTGAAATAACCAAGCTGCAAAAGACAAGTATCAAATGATTTCACTCATCTGTGGAGTATAAGAACAAAGAAAAAAACTGAAGGAACAAAACAGCAGCAGACTCACAGAACCAAAGAACGGACTAATAGTTACCAAAGAGAAAGGGACTGGGGAGGATGGATGTGAAAGGGAGGGATAAGAGGGAAAAAGGGCCATTACGATTAGCAGATGTAATGTTGCGGGGGCACGGGAAGGGCTGTACAACTTAGAGAAGACAAGTAGTGATTCTATAGCATCTCACTACGCTGAAGGACAGTGACTGTAATGGGGGTTGGTGGGGGGGACCTGATGAAGGGGGTAGTTTAATAACCATAATATTGCACATGTAATTGTAGATTAATGATACCAAAATAAGTTATTTAAAATAACAAAATAAAATTAAAAAAATAAAGTTGTATGTGGGACTGTCTTGCCAATGGGTTTCTGCCCCGGGCACGTTCACTATGGATTCAATGTGACTAAAGAAATGATAGCAGAACGTTCTTGGGGTGAAAGGGTTATACCCAACTTTATTCCCACGGTGGCAGGTCAGTCACTAGAATCCCGTCCACGCAGAGTGAGTGTGCAGGCAGCCAGCCCGTCTCAGCCTCTGAGCCTCTCCACCCGTACAGCTGTCATCTGGCTTTGTCCTTGGCGCTGCCACCAGTCCAGCATCTGCTCTGCTCTCTTTGCAGCCATGCCACTGTGCAGCCCAGAGCACTGGGCAGAGTTCTTTATATAGAGTCAATAGCAACGTATTGCCCACATGTGTGTGGTGAGCTGGCCAACCAGGACCAGGTGAGAATCCTGTCTGTAGGAACTTTCATTTTATTCACAGGGACAATAATAGGATAAAAGCTGGGACAGGGCTCCTGGAAGTTATGAGATTCTATCGTAAGTTGTATGATTCTTATACAATCATTAGTGGTATAAATATTTGAAGGTAGATTGGTAAGTTAAAGGTGTGTACTCCACCCTCTCCCTGCAAAGAGAGAATGTGAGGTGATCTATTATGCTTTTACTGTAAACTAATAAATTTAATTTCAGTTTTACCCTAATGATTCTTTTTTTTAGTTTATCCATCTCTCAGAAGTATATCTGTTCTTGGTGTGACAGTAAAATGAAAGTGAATTTATCAAGTGAACAAATGTGAGACACCTAGGAGGCAGTTGCAGTCCTTTTTCTCAGGTAGCTTTGTAGTTTATGCCCCATTTCCGTTCCCTTCTTCCTTTCCTCCTCCTCCGTGTTCCTTGTTCTGTTATTCTTGTATATAGCACACCTCCACTGGTGTGCAACATCATCGGCCAGGACTGTATTTTGGTTACCACAATATCCCCATACCCACCCACCTCTTACAGTGCCTGGTTTATAGTACTTTTTCAACAAATATCTGAATTGGCTTTTATGCCTGCATTTTATTATTTTCCAGAGTAACAACTTAGTGAACTCTTTTATTTATTTCAGAATATGAATATTAAATTAATTTTTGAAAATGTGGAGGCCAGGGTGGTCAGTGACATTTCTTCAGCCACTTTAACCTGTTATCAGCTGTGCCTGTACCTCTTGACTGATGTTGGTATTTCTCTCCCTCTCATGATGAGGAACGGTGGGGAAAGGGATCTTGACTTTTATAAACATGTGTACGTAGTCATTCCAAAAGGTTGTTTCAGGAAAGCTCAACCGGAACACCAGGCTTATTGGCGGAATGTAAATAGTCACTCTAGTGTAGCTGCCTCTCCTTTACAGCCTCTCCTCCAAAATCTTCTAACGATGCTAGGGGTGCTGCTTCCTTCCTAAAGCTATTCTCGCCTCCTCTTTCTCCATGGCTCCTCTTTCTTTCCGCTGTTTTGGTTTTGCTGAGGTTCATTTTTGGACTTTGAACAAAAATCTACAGTGGATCAAGGAAGTTCTCTTTAGCTTTAAGTGAATCATTCTATAAAAGGAGTTATGAGACTCAAGGAAAGACAGGAGTTTAAGAAATCTATTCTGGCTATTAAATACTTTTTTCTACATCCTAATTTAATAGATGCATTTATAATTTGATAGAATCATTTTCATGTCAGTGTTATATGCCTGTGGTTTCTCTGAAAACTGCTTGTCCCACATGAGGCTCTGAATACCATGACAAAATCCATGCCCATTAACTTAGTAGTTAAAGTTACATGCTCAACAGTCCTTGATAGTCTGGTTTGTCCTGTGGCTGTGGGCGATAAAAGCAGAGGTCCGGGTGGCTGCAGAGAACAGGTAGTGTTCCTTCTCTCCAGGCTACGATTTTGAATCTCTGTGTACTGCTGGCAATCAATTTTCCTTGGTTTCACCAGAGTTTTTCTCCCCTTCCCCTCTTATAATATATAACTAAATTAAGCTTTTTCATACATTCTCCCAAAAATCTATTTCCTAAAGAATGATTTTTCTTTTTTAGGTCTCACAATAAATATAATTTAATTGTAGCGTTTTCATCCAAATCCAGAGAACCTCTGAATATCCTGTCCAATTTTGTAGTCTGTCCCTTTTGTAACCAACTTCCCTTTACAGTCTCTTGATGAGGGACTGTTTCCTTATTGGCTTGTTGTTTTGTTGCACATGCCTGGGCTGCTACTTCAGGTGCTTATCTGAAATAGCAAGAATACCAGCCCAAGTCCCGAATGTGTGTCTTTTTTCTGTAATGTAACATCGTCCTCTTAAATAGGGCAACCTTTTGTCAAAAGGCGTATTGAGGAAGAGAATGAGATTCGATTATAGTATTCCCATCAGCACAAAGCAAAAATGAGAGAAGAAAGAGAAAGGTTTAAAACATATATTTTCAGGTTGTAGCTTATCATACATAACATATAATGAAATTCAGCTCATAAAACACACTTATCTGAATATATTCTGATGGGAAATACTATACATTTAAAATTCTCTCAATGTAAAGATCGTAGATTCAAATGACATGGATATAATGCCTCTATCTCAATCATGGTAGATAGTTCATGTTAATATAATTTCTTTCCCTTCAAGACAGTACAATTGAAAATAAAATGAGAGAGTGACAGGTGTTTCGGCTTTACTCTCCCATGCTCCTTTGCGATTCCTGCTGAGAGATCTCATAAAGATGTCAGCTCTCCACTGGCAAAGCATGCTGCACCTGTTTGCCATGTGCTTAGTGAGTACTAACATTTATGTATCGCTGTATTCCAAGTCACATAAATTGATAAAATGCAACTCGAAAGTGGAGCATGTTGTACCTCTAATGCGTTCTAAGTAGAAACATTTTCTCCTCCAGTCTTAATGCAGAAGAGCCATTCCTTATTCTATTCAGTAAAAACATAGCCACTTCGGTGTTCAATGTAATTTGGAAAATAGTGCTGAAAAATATTAAAATAAGATATATACACTTAGTCAGACAAAGTCTGTCTAATCTACTTTAGGATCACTTACTAATGTCACAGAATATGCTAAGCCAGCTAAGATTTCATTCTCTACTAAGGCTTGCATGAGTTAATTTGTCAGTTCATACAGTTTTCATTAGAGATGTAAAAAGCTGTAGGTGATAGCAGAAAGTGGTATTAGCATTTTGATGTATGTAAACTGGATTTGATGTAGCATTCCATTTTCAGGAAAACTTACTTACATGGCACCTGAGGTTTATTTATTTATTTATTTTGCCTCAGCCTGCATTCATGTAACAGGTGTATTGCTCAATTTATCAGAATAACACAAGGAAAAAAATGTCTTCCCTTTGTAATAATAATATAAATTTCTAATAACTAATAATTATTACTTCAGGTACTCTGAATGAGGTGAATTTAGTGGAATCTATTTTTCTTTTAATTTTTAATTAGGTACTTTACACTCCCATTTTAAATCCATGCTTTATCTTTCTCATAGATCACCAGAAACCATTTCTCTTAAAGGCTGGCAGGTCATTTCAGAGTAGGGATGCTACATACATGTTATGTCTCTTCTCATATTATTCATAAGTTAGAATGTGTGTTTCCTTTGCAGTCTTTTTGTTTGTTTGTTTGTTTTTAATCTTGAGACCCTATCAACATGTAGACATCCCCACCAAGGTCTGGAACAGAGAACAGAAGTAAAGGACTGTAGTAGCCTGAAAGATAAAAGAAATGGAGAAGGCCCGTGGGAGAACCGTCATACTGTCTCGGATGGGACATGTGCTAATTAGTATTTCCAGGGAGGGATAAACACCTGCATGGACAAGTTCCATCTTCTATATCAACAGTGATAGATTAGCAATGACCTTCTGAAGATGCACTAAAAGCTGGATCCTGAATGTGGGTCTGTATCCATGATCCATGGAAAATATGTCGCCATCAGTTTACTAGTATCTCAAACTTTACAGGCTAACATAAAACAAATTTTGTTTCATTCAGCCTGCAACTGCAAAATGATATAGGCATTATTCATATTTTTGTGATTGAAAAATTTTCAGCAGGTTGCATTTCTAGAAAAATCAGAAACTTACGTGCTAAGGCCTTGGTTTAGATTGCATTTAGTAGCATTTATACTTCAAAATTTAATTGGAAGTCTTACCCCTACTAAGGTAGAGAAAACAAAAATCAAGTAAATATATAAGATGAAATCATAATGCACACATGTTAAAGATATATTTCATATATTCTGATTAAAAAATAAAGGAAATAATAATTGATATGACAGTGGTATTTTTGAAATTACTAGATCTCTTCTAGTTAAAAATAGTAGATGATTTTAATGTTGAGAAATTGTAAGTCCAGTGATAATCAGTAAATATTTTTAAGCATTTCTTTGTTGAGGGCTATATAAAAAGAAATCACCAATATAAAGTGAAAGATGTATAATTTTTATGTGCTGAATGCATTTTATCTCATTTCTTTCAGACAGCATTATTTGAAGGTCAGAATGAGCCATACCCTAAATAACTAAATAATCCTATCCAGTTAAATTTAATACAAGCTTTGGAATTATTACTTCTTCATTAGACTCTATCAAGGACATATAGAAGCACAGGAATGATTCTTGGAGAGTCTAGTACTCTAGTAAAATGGAATTACTTAACCTAAATCATTTGTAATGCTTGACTTGCATCTGCTTTATTATCTAAACAAAGATAAATAATGGTTTGATTATTAATGCTCATTATCAAGTTCTTTTTTTTCCATGTAGGATATGTTAAGACAGTAGAAGTCGGTGAAAGACATTTTCATAAGCTTTGTTATATTAAAAAATATCTTATCTTAATGGTCTAGGCCCATTCTTAATCTATCAAAAGTTTATATATGTTAGACATTCACATAGGCATAGATATTAGCTTAGATACATACAAAATTGAAATTCTAGTTACTCATTATTTTGTTAATCTGCTACAAGTATATGATCATTATACAGTTATCCCTGTGTTAAACAGGTGATAAAGTACCTTTTTTTAATGAAAAATAATTATTTCTCAGAATGCTTTAATCATCTTCTTTGGGATAAAATAGATGACTCTGAAGGCCTAAGTTAGAAGAGGCTACGTAAAGAACTAGGTACGTTAAAAATAGGATAACACTAATCTAGTTTAAAGGCATTTTCTATTGTTTGGAAAATCAGGAGTGATAGATATAATAATGTTGTAATAGTAAAGAGGCTCTAAAAGTTTAATGGAAGGATATCTTGTATGCTGCCACGTTCTCAATCCTTCAAGGCTTATCTAAATGAACTATTAATAATACTCTGTACTCCATATAAAAATAATTATTCCTCATTTAGATGAATGTCTTTGTATCATTTGCATTGCCTTTTGGGTTCTTAGTCATACATCTTCATATTACTGTAAAAATTGCAAGACCAGATCTAAATCACTCACTTTTTATGTCTTCCACTGTTTTTATATAGTGTCTAATAAACTATGGCATACATATTTATTTGGCTATTTATTGGATTAAATAATATCTATTAATGGGATGTGAAATTTTTAAGAAAATATTTTCAAGACTAGAAATGACTTAAACATCAAAAAAATAGCAATTCATTTGAGAATTCAGAAAAAGAAGTGGGGTCGATATATGAGTGTGTATATTGCTGTTAATTTTTCTACACATACAAGTGGCTAAATTTATTGATCCTTTGACTCAAAAACCTATTTGTAAGACAGGTAAGGTGTAAGTTATATTGAAGGTTTCATTTTCAAGATGATAATTTCAATTTAATAAGGAAGTTCATACTTAACGTTCAGGTAAAATGAATGCACCAAATGTGTGTAAAACCTTAAATTGGGCAGTCGAATTCTTCTGGAAGTTAGAATAATGACCCCATAGATTGCTACATTTCAAAAACTTGAATATTCTATTTCTTACTGTGCACATATATGATGGAGATATTGAGAAAATCGCCATGGCATGCTAGTGCCCAAGCTTAATATATGAAATTGGTCAAGGTTTTAACTGGTATATAAATTCCCTAAATGAACACCCTTATTTACAGGTCAGTTCTTTTTTCCAGAGAAAGGCTATATAGTCTATTCACACAACTTTGTCTTGGAAAAGGAATCTCACTGGACAAGAAGTCATATTTTCCTCATATTAAATCATAGATGTTTGACATTTTTATTTTTGCAGTATGTATTTAACAGAACAGACTCATGAAACTAGGGTTAAGAAACCATGTTTCTGATCACATCCCCACTGAGGGCCGATGTATTGTTCTTTCTGTGTTCTCTAGGCAGAGATTAAAAGAACTGTGGTTAAAAAAAAAAAAAAAAGAAACCATGTTTCTAGAGTTGTTTCTGTTTTGGTGTGTGTTCTCAAACATTCAGGCTTTCCAAGCCAATTTTAACCATCTTTTAAATAAAGGGTTTGATTAGAAGACGTGCGATACTGCAGTGGGTAACACTACTGACTCTGGACTCCAAAATATTGAGTGCAAATCTCACCTCTGCTACTTTGAATTAGTCAAGCTCTGTAGTCTCACAATAATTAGTTTGTTTGGTTTTACTTTCTTTCACAATTATGGCAATAATACTCACAAAATCTTTATTCCAAGGATCAGTCAGGTTTATGAGAATTCAATAAATACTCCCAAATTAAAGCTACATTATCATTATTGTGTGGTAATTAATCCTTCTTCCAGCTGCATCATTTCGTGAGAACACACACATTGTAGATAATTAGTACTAGTGGACTGGTCATGCAGCTAGGAGATAGGCCCTGTGAACTTCCTTAAACACTGGTCAAAACACACGTGAAAAAATGTGGCATCCCTGGAGAGTGAAAAATGGAAGTAGCTTTAGGGTATTTCAGCCGCCTCAAATTATTATCAGCGTTGCTTACATTCATTGTGTTCTGTTGCTTAGACTCTTTGATTCTTAGGGAAAAACCGCACAATTAGTGACTGACAACCCATGCATGGCTAATGGATAACACTGAATGTCAGATCAACAACATGAGGGTCTGTAACACCAAGGGGAAAATATTTTCCCAGCCCAGGGCAAAATACCTTTGAACTGAAATCAAAGGGAGAAATCAAGTGGGAGAAACCCACTTATTGCCTATGCAGTCATCTACTTCTGCTCGTCCGTGTGTCTTGCAACCTGGCTGCCAAAAGACGCCACCCAACCTCTCCAGTCCAGATACGCCCTTGCTCCCCTTGTAAATACCTATTAATATGCAGAGGAACTACTTTTTTCCACCCCTTGGAAATACTTAGATCCAGATATGCGCTAAGGCCAGGCAGAAGATTCTGGAAATATTGCAGTTTTACCCACAGGGCCCCAGAGTATGCATCAAAGCTATGGTAGTCCGCATGGGATTGACACAGCAACTGTAATTCCTTCTTAAACTTTATAAGCAAAATATCTTTACTTTTGTTTTCTGCTTTGGGGCCTTTGAGTGCCACTGTTTGCCTCAGTATGGAGAGCAAAGAAATGAAATCGTTGTGCAGCTTTTTGGGTCTCTACCCAAATGAGGTGAATGCAGCTGATTCATATGGAGGAAGGTCTGGCCTGGGGCTTTCTGTACCCTCTTCCCATCTTTCTCTGTTCTTCCCTGGAATTCTGCCAATTACAAAATTGCCTGTAAAAATGTTTTGAGCCTCTTCCTTGCATTTATGTGAATGATGCTATATTTGGGGGATGCTTTTACACCATTTGTCAAGTAGGATGCTCTTGTCTATATGATTTATAATCAGAAATTTGCCAGTTTCTGCTATGATGAGTTAGGAGAGAATATAAGAATCCAGACGGCTTAAAGAATATATGTGTTTTGTGTATATAAATATAAAGTATAAGTATAAATATAAATATAAATATGTATTTCCCTGCACCAGACTGCCTAACAGACCCAGAGCCCCAGCCATCACATTCAGAAATCCATCATTATGCCTGCCTGAAACCCATTTCCTACAGACGCTCACAGCCAAGGACTGAACGTGGGTGGGACTAAGGCAGACTTCTTCCAGGAAGACATGACCAGGCCTTGCAGAAGCTTTCTTACACTGCCCAGTAGCCCAGGGCAGTTCCACACAACACTTGCTTCCTCTCTTCTGCCCTGGTGGTTGGACTTCAATTGTGGCTGAGGACTGTCTCCCCTCCTCTCGTTCCCCTCTCCAGCTCCTGACACAGGTGTTTCTCCTAATGAAATCCTTGCACCTGTAGTTCCATCTTTGTTTCTGTTTCTCGGAAGAGTGGAGGACTAGCATAGCTCATCTCTTTTTAATCTTTCAGCTCCGATGAAGTGTTAAGATCATCATACCCTTCAGTTGATGGCCCATTAAAATCATTGGTCCCTGCAAGTCTCCTCTTTCATTTGATTTAACTGTTAACTTTTATTTCCCCCGAACCACTCCAACACCCCATCAACACTTCTTACCACTAGTATCCTGCCGTCATTGCACTTCTGTGTTATTTTGTTTGTGTACGCTCTTTCTAAATATGCATCTTATTCACGCATTTTTCTTTTCAATTTCAAATTATTTTTAATTTTAATTTTTATGTAAGTTCACTATATTTCTGTTTCACAATATTTATATTTTTCATATACATCCATGCTGTTTTATGTATTATTCCTAAGTGGTTTTTTCCAAGTATGCCAGCGATGTGCATCTACCAGCTAGTGTCTTTCTTTTTACCTTAGGATAATCAGGTTGCCCTCAACCTACATCTACTAAAAGTAATGCCATAATAAGAATTTTTATACATGTGCTTTTGTAAACATGGGTCGAAAATTGTTGCAATACATTGTCTGGAGCAGAATACTGGGTTCATAGGCTATACATGTACACATTTTATTATCTTCTTGAATTGTGCCCTAATTGGTACTGCTGCCAGCTATCCATGAGGATTATAATACCAGCGCATCTCTATCCTGGGGAAAAAAACTCACTCATTGTCATCTTAATTTACTTTTTCTAGTCACCACTGATTTTAAGCTTTCTTTCACATGCTTGTGGTTTTGTGTATTACCATGTCTGAAATTACTTGCTTATATTCTTTATGCATTTTTCTAGTCCTCTTTTCCATTGGCTATTCCCTTCTTATGTGTTCTGCTAGTAATCCTTAATATATTGCTAGCACTGTGTCTTATTTCACAGTACCTATTAACATTAGTACCTATTATCCTTAATTTTTTAGGTAATAAAACCTTATCAAACTTTTATTGTGGCTTCTATAGTTTTCTTTAACAAATCCCTCCCTATTAGATCAACACTATTCTCCCATGTTTTTTTCAAATCCACCTTTTATTAGCTTTAATATGTAGCATTTAATACATAGGATTTCACTCTTGCATGTGGTTTTTAGGAGGGATCCAACTTATTTTTTAATATAAAGAGTCAGTGTTTCCAAAATCAATCACTAAAGAATACACCATTTCCCATTATCTTCTTATAGCATCTCTTAATATATTTAGCCTGAATTTTATCTGTTCATATTGTCACATTGATCTGTTTGTTCTTGGGGTGATAATTCACTCCTTTAATTACTATTGCCTTGTTATGTTAGTATCTGTTAGTATTGTTAACATATGTTAATATCTGTTAGGTCAAACTCATTGTTTCCCTTTATTCTTAATGTTCAGTGGTTAACTTAGGTAGATTGTCATCTTCATGTTCCTTAAAATTCATGCTATATATATGTATATACACACACACATCCTATCAAATGGACTTTTCTGTATTGCTTGTTTTGCATATTTTTTCTCATCTTCATATATTAATGTGATTAACACGTTAATAAATATTCTTATACAGAACCATGCTTGGCATCCCTGAAATAGACTCGAGTTTACAGTATGTATATTTTTAATTCATAGTTAGAATATGCTATGGAATACTGTTTGGGTAGTATTTATGTCTACTTTCATATGTGAGTGGTCCTATAATTTTAATGTATTGTACTTTCCTGATTTTAGAAATATGATTGCCAAACCTCATTGTATTTCTATATCCTGTAAAATATTCAAAAAATAAGAATTAGTTTTTCCTTGAATGTGTGGTAAAAATTGCATGTAATCTTCGTTGAGAAGGGGGCATTTGAGTAAAGACCTGAAAGTCTTTATGGGGTTCTAATACATGGGTACAGAGAAGACTATAGCTTCTCATGCAGAAGACAGGCACAATAGTGGGAAGGCTACAATGTAAGAGAGTAATTGGTGTAATCAGTGAATATCAAGAAGTCCAGTGATTTAGAAAGACAGTATTTTGTGGTGTGAGCATGTGTGTTTCCAGACCACATAGGCATCATAGGACAGTGGGGAAATGGGGGACCTTGGGAATTCTTTTGATAGAACAGATTTAGAGAAAACAAGAGTTCCATTTTAACCATGTTGACTGGACACTTGGAGATAATTTGATATTTGACTGTATACAAAATTGAAGTAAGATAGTGATCCACACAGACATTTGTATGGAGGATATTTCAGACACAAGGGAGAGTTATCACAAAGACTCTGAGGTGTCCTGATACACATATAGCATAATCACATTGCAAATTCACAGTAATCAAGGTGGGGGTAGAGAGTAGGAGAAAACCTCAGGTGGTGATGTAGCAGAATAAAGAAAGGAGCTACTTGAAGGCCATGTAAGTGGAGCTGGGGTGTTCAGATCATCAGGTATGCAGGGCAGGGCAGAGATTCGATCAGTAAACAAACGGGAAGCAGACAAGACAGAGTGGGGACAGGAAGGGACACTGTTGAACATGAACAAACTAACAGAAAACAAAAACCTCCACCTGGGCCCTTACATAGCTAGCTCTTTCACATCTAGAATCAACACTGCCTTAAGTCTTCTTTCAACCTTAGCTGATATGTGGTCCAGGAATCATAACCGTTTTAAATAAGATTAGTTTTAGGGTCAAACAAAGTTTTCAGGTAAAAGGTGATTTGTAGATGAACTTCATTTCCATTTCCTGATTGGTGGCCTTTCCAGTGGCAGAGCCAGGCTCCGGATGAATTGGAATGTCATGAGGACCATGCGTGTATCTAGCGTTTCCTTTCCTTAATGCTGCCCATTGTCTTCCCATTAAACAGCAAATACTTGGCAGTCTCTTTTTATTAATCAGAACAGTAAATAATATTTTCTTGATCAGATGCTGAAAAAAGACTGATGGAATGCAGGGGGCTGATTGAGGTGCTTCTATGATTTATTTGAAATGAGAAACTAGTTCTCTGCTTTCTCTAATCCAGTTGCTTCGAATAACGTGTAAGAAGATAGCAAATAAAACAAATTGGCTTCATATTAAAAATGTTATCATTTGGAAACATTCAAAGAATGTGCTATTACACCGTACACCACCTTCCTTATCAGATAAGACTATGCTCAATACAAATACATGTATTCCACATGAAGCCTCTAAATCCAAGAATCTATTGATTACTCTGAAAATATCACTCCACTTTAAAGGGACTATTTAAACAAATGTACAGTGAAAGTGATTCTGTACTTCTTAATCACAAATTAAACTTAAAAAGTGTCTTAGGAAGTTACAGTGCACATAAGTAGCTTGGCCATTTTCACATTAATTAGTAATAATATTAATCAAGACATATGGCTCTTGAGATTTCATTCCTGCCATCTCTCTCTCTGTTTCTTTCTTTTCTTTCCTTCTTTCTTCCTAAAATAGTTTTTGAATTGGTACTGTCTCTATATGTATGTTAAATGTTTTTAACTGAAGATAGAAAACAAGCCCCTCCAAGTGCCTCAAACCCTAAGGAAATTAATTGTATCACATACCTGGAAGTCCATTTGGAGGAGAATTAAAGTTTAGCTAGGGACAGTATTTAAAACTTCCAAACAGTAAATTATTAGAACTCTAATGTGGAAAAGGGTGTGGGGGGACTCTGACATTTTCAGCTTCATTCTCTCTGGTGGAAATAGTTCATGCTGTATACATTCTAAATTATAAGTCCAAATAAATTCTCTAAAACAAAAAGAATTGAAACAAAACACCTCTAAAGCCCCTCATACATTTTTTTACCAGAATCTATTTTTTGCATTTTAGCAAATGATGAAAGATCAGTTTTTCAACTGGAAATTGATATAAGCCACATCTTAGAACTATTCCTTTGATCTTCACACATGGAGATGGGGCTGCAGGTCTTCATAATGTCTCCTATTGAATTCACTGTGTGGCACTGTATACTTTAGAATTCACAGTGAAGATGAGATGACCAGGCCTCCAGAACCACATGGAAGCCCCTGCATGTTTAGAACAAAGCTTTTGACAACTTACCGGAAAGATTGTTTTTGATAAAGAAACTTGATGTTAAATAGCATGAAGCTAGCAAGTGTGTTCATGGAAATCCTGTACTATATTACTGATTTCCTGAACACAGGAGTGCACTGATTTGCCACTCCAAAATGCAGACTTTTTGTGTGACTCTATCAGCAATAAAACAAAATAGGGTGCTCTCAAGACTGTATGCAGGGTGGCTCCATGATAGAGAATTATTGGTGCTGGGGTCTTGGGTGTTATTCCTGGCACAGTTGTTGATTTGTTTTAAAGTCTACACCATTTATCATTCCATCAGGCAGCCATGGAGGTGTTGTTGCAGGGGGCCTTGTGTGGGTGGTTACAGAGTGGTCACAGCAGGGGTCGTGGGGAATGATTATGGGGTGGCCTTGGGGGCTGTAAGGTGGTGGGAGCTGCACCTGTTCAGAGGTCTTTCTCCTTCCTGAGGTCAGACTCCACAGCCCCCCTTGAGGTCTCTCTGACTTGAGGAATCTGTAGACACGTTCACAAGCTCTTGCCTCATCTTCTCTTCCCTACTACATTCTCAACTCCCTCTATTCAGGCATGCTGGTTACTTTGCTATTTTGCGAACACCTGACATACACATCTGTCCTTTATTTCATTGCTCGTTGATCCCCGTATTCCTTGTCTTCAGTTTGTGTATGAGGGGTTCCTGCCTGTCATTAGGTTTCAGCGTAACAGTCATCTTGACAAGGACCAGCCCAAACCAGCGGACAGCAGCTACCACCACTTCTCAAAACGTGCTTACCCATGCCTTATCCAGTTTTGTGCAGAGCATAACACTTACCCTTATTGGAAACTATGTAATTTGTTGATGGTCTGTGTTGCCTGAGTTTTAAGAGTATGTCCACCCCTAGCACCAAAGACAGTGATGATATATAGCAGGTGCTCAATAAATATTTCTTTAAAAAATGAACAATAGTTTATTGAACACAAACTGTAGCAGGTGTTGTTTTGGGTGAGATATAGTGGTAAGCAAAACAGTCATTATTCTCATGTAGCACACAGAGCTGTTGAATAAAATCCTGATGGAGAAACTGTAATGAACATAGAGTGTATCACACAGAATGAGTGTTATCTTGTTTTTTAAACCAAGACTGACCCTGCTTATATATATATAGACACTGGCGTGTTGCCAAAAGAGGAAAGAGATAATGAAGTGCTCATAATTATTAAAGAGGATAGAAATGTCTGTGTATCTGACATTATTAGCAAATGTTAAACTTCTAAGTCTGTTCATTTAAAACTATAGTTATGTACTAAGGAAAGTATACCCTAACATTTCATATCCTTTACTAGGTAAACAATTTTAAATATTTAAAAATATCCTTTGAAATAAAACATCATTTAAATTCAATTTTTATTAATAAATTTGTCTGATTACAGCTATGTAAGTTCACTTTGATACTTGATACTGCTTTATTTTTTCCCTTTTTAATTGTGCGTGTGCATGTGTGCACTAGTAAACACTATCTTAATGGAAAAGGAAATAGTTGGCTTCCATAGTATGATTGCTTTTACAACAAGACCTTAAACATCTAAACATCCAATAAAAATATGAACTATAAAATAGGGTAAAAAATTTCAGACCAAACCTGAACATTTAGACTGCTCATAGTACACTGAAAAGGTAGACTAATAAACATGTCTAATCCATATGTGAAAACTTTTGCTCTCTTAGAAGCATCCAAGAAAAGAAATCCCCACTTTATATTATTTGCACTTTTGAAATAACAGACCACAACTGTTCCCTGTTCACCTTCCTTTAGCATTAATCATTCTTTGCTCTAACTTCCTGCTTGATGTTCTTGGCCACCTGATGGTTAGACTCCTTGAGGGCAGGGTGTATGTGTAATGACCTTTGACCCATAGTGTCTAGCACTCAACTTGGCCCGAGGTATATTTTCAAAGTTATTTTGAAGCAAAAGGTGATACTCATCTTGACTTTTGATTTACTTATGATGCCTAAGTAATAGTGAATGACTGCATACACACTCTTCCTGCTCGGGCACCCCGAAAACCACTCACCTTTCTGTCAGTTTCCTCCCTAACAATGCCTAAACTGAATGTCTCTATAGAGAGAAGTGGGCAATATTCTTTTTTGAGATTGATGGGTCTGATCTCCTCTTACGGTATGTTAGACCTGAGTGACTTACATTTAAGAGGATTAGTTTTGACATAAAGCTGGCAACATGGAATTTTCCAAAGTTGAATTCATGACAATAGAAATAGTAAATAGTGAGTAGACCTTTGATATTTTAAAATTACTGATTGTGTCTTAGGTGATATTGGAAAGACTTATTATTCCTTCTGAACTGGAGTGCGCTTTAGTTTCTGTATTTCTCATTTTCTTAGTGATAGTTATAAAGGAAACAATTTACTGAAGAGTTGAATTTGAGGTTTTTGTATCTTGAAAATAAATATAAATGGATATGCTGTTACTGTTCTCTTCAAAAGGATTTGTTTATGAAGTAGAATTTTGAATTATATGCATTTACAGTTGAATCTTAATTATATAATTATGCTCGATTATTAAACTTTGGTGAGATACCATCAAAGTAAGTAAGTTTGCTCTACTGTCCCAAATTAAAATCCATATGTGAGTAAGTAATTCTTTAAACAGTGATTTAAAATGTTAGGTCCATGGATGCTTAGTTGAATTTTCAACTCTTAAAGTTTGATGCAAACTGTCATGTGTGAATTTTCTTGGGGAGACACTGATCCTTCAGAATCTCAGAGGGTTCTCTGACTCCCAAAATATGAATATACAAATGTAAATACATACCTACATAAACAAGCAAGATGAAACTGAGAGCTAGAAAGGGAACCTTTAGAAAAATATTTTGTGAGTTATTTTTTGTACAAGATATTTTAAAACTAAATACTGTACTTCTTTAAGTTTTTGCCTGTGTGTCAATAATAACAGTTTACTGTTTTAATCATTCAGTCATTCCTTCCTTCCTCAGTTTTCTTCAATCACTTAATAGTTCCTGAATGCTAAACACTCTTTACTCCCAGAGGACGCAAATAGTCCATGATTTCACAGAGCACAGAGTTTTACAGCAGAGACAACTGTTAAACTGGTGTCTGCTGTTCAGGGTGTACAAATTCACAGCTATGCTGAGTGCAGGGCAGGGCAAAGTTTGTAAAACATGAAATGTTTGGCATGGGGTACAGAATGGTGGGCAGACATGAGAAGTCGAGGAAAGGAAGGGCATTTTAGGCAGCACACTGCGTGTGTGCTAAAGTGCGTGGAAGAGACTTCTTACACAGGCAGCTTTGGAAGAATAGTAGTTCAGTAATTATTTTAAAATAAAATATTTAAAAAACATAGTCATCCAATTCTTTAGTTGATTAAAATGAATTGTGTAAAGTGAAATTCTGCACATAAAATCCTGAAATTCTTGGAATTAGTTGTTTGGACTCAGTAGGATAGTGTAGAAGCTAATATGGGAAAAAATGTATTCAGAACCAAGTCATGAAAGACCTTGCCGGCCATGATAAAGGAATTTCTGGGGCATTAGAATCCACTTGCTATCTTTTCCTCTTGTAGGATAATATTAAGATTTGTAAGTTGTATCACCAAAAAAGAAAAAGTAAAAAGTACAGTTCATAGGAAATAGATGAAAAATAATTTTTACTGTGCTCACTTTTGACTTCTGGAATGCTGAGTTAGAAATAAGAAATTTGACTCTAATAATTGTAGTCTGACTTTAATAAGTAATTTATGTCCTTTACTCTTATCATTGAAGTACAGAATTCTACTTTTTATTTACCCAATAAATTAAAAAATATTTAAAACATTTAAAAATATCATTTAAACTCTGTGTGTATGAATACTTGTTTCCTATAAATGAAAGACTTGAAACTAGGCATTTGTTCCTAGAAAAACAAAAATAAGAAAAGAAATAATGGGAAAACTGAGGGGTGGAAAATACTACTGTGAACAAATATAAATCAGTGTATTTGTGTCTATGATAATTTAAGAAAAATTGTGCTGCTGATGAGTGTAGTATATAGGGATGAATAGATACTGAAAATCGTTGATTTAGGAAAATGACTTCTGTTGAGTTGGGTCCAATACTCTACCCGTGGGAGTGGCTTGCTTCCCTATTCAAGTGATTTCCTTTTATGTGTTCTTTATGCAAGTCTACTTGGAGAATACAAATACTTAACCAAGAATTTATTATCTGGAATATATATTTTTCTCTAAGAGTCTTTGTCAAAAATATTTTCTAAATTTCTATTTTTCAATTTAAGGCATATATTTCAATAATTTTGTGTGGAGTTATGAGAAACAAGAGAAACAAATACTTTTCCTTGTTGCCTTTAAAACATATTTTTGAACTATATTCCGACTAAATACTTTTACTCTGTTGCACTGTAGAAGCAATGTGGGTTTCACAAGTGCCTGTCTCCCTCAGATATCAATCAATTAAATTTGGCAGCCTAAATCAGCCTGCATTGTACCAGCTGAAAATAGAATAAATAAATGAGAAATCTTGGGGTTTTCTTTAAAATATACATGTGATATTCTAATTTATAATACAGTTTTGTATTTTAAATTCAGTGACTTTCCATAAAGCATACTACTGAATTTTTAATGAAAATAATCAACAATTATTACATGTGGCAAAATGTTAATTGCTTATAAAAGAAAGTAGAATTTTGCCATGAGAAATATTTTAGAATTATTTCAGATATTGTGTTACAGGGGGCAGGGGAGGGGGAGAGTGCCAGAAGCTGCCCCTGGTGGTCAGTGTGCTTCACATGCTGTAAATGTGCAGACGCAGCCTGCAGCCGGGTTTTTATTTAATGTAAATAGTTCTGTTTCCAACGTGGCAGTTTCTGGTACTCCTATGCAATATTACTCAGCTTTTTTTATTGTAAAAAGAAAATCAACCCACTATTCAGTACTGAAAAGGATGGCAGACACTGGGGCCTCCCACAGGCAGTGCCCCCCTCTAGGCTTTAAATCTGTGCAGATCCATCTCGGAGGTTGGTTTTTAACCCAAACTCCATGTGTTTTTAAAAATAGTCACAAAACACTTGATACTCAGAAAGGAGCAGTGTACCTGGCGTGGGTTCTGCAGTGGCCTCTGCTCCATTGGGAACTTGGGGTGGAGTGGCCTGGCCCCCTGCATAGTCACAGTGGGGCCCCTGATTTGTGCCCGGGTCACTGCATCCCATGGCCTTTGTGCTTGTGCTCACGTGGCCGCCCAGGGCGTGGGCCCCTGAAGGCGCCTGGCGCTCTGGATGAGACGCTCTGGGATGCGAGCAGGGGCCTCACCAGCAGGAGCATGGGCAGCAGGGCAGCCCATCTACACGTGCTTTCAACCCCTCAGCCTGCAAGGGTCACACTTGCCATTGAAACACCACCTCTTTTTCTTTTGTATTTTGATAAACACTGAAGAAGCTGGCGCTGTTAAACTTTACCTTGGGGAAACTCAGAACTGGTATACTTGGTGTTGTGGAACCTTTACTGCTTTCAATACACAATTAGTAATCAACTGTTTGTATACTTGTGTTCAGTTTTCATTTCGACAGATGAGCACTGTAATTAATAGCTGTCAATAAAATCTTACCATTTCAAAAAAAAAAAAAGTATTTGCTATTTTAATACTTTAAATATTATTAATGTTCTTACATATTAAGTCTTGACAGTTTGGGGGCAAATAATTTTGTGACTAAGACAAAACTGTTACACATTGTCATTATGACTGACTACTTACACCATTGCTGAATCTCTAGAGAAAACTATACATCATCTGTTTTATTACTTATGCCTTGTATGTTTACAAAAGGAAATTTAGAGTCTTTCTTCACAAGTTTTAGTTACACAGTCTGTATAACACCACCTCTTGAAGACTTGTTAAGCATGACATCACTGCAAACTTTTCGTTCGTTTTAGAAGCTGATGCCACGGACCCAGTGGATCTCTAAATACCATAGTTAGCTCTTTGTCAGTAAGTATAGCTTTGGATAAAACTTTGCAAAATGATGAATTTCTGTAATGGTTCAATTCATGTTGTCAGTGGACATGTTGATATTTACTTACCTGTAAGATTTCTATAGAATCAGGTTATTAACAGCCCAATTCTTGTTTAGATTTATCCTACAATATATACATTGAGCTCTGTACTCTTTTTTTATAAAGTGTTCTTTTCAGTTTCAGGAGTGAACTTTCTCAAGTAAGCATAATGATGATATGCTTTGAGAATAACTGATTATTAATGTTAGATCTTTTTGTTTGCTCTGAAGTCTTCCTGTTCCCTATTAAAATATTTCCGTCATTTGTAATGGCACTCCTCGTTTTCAAAGTCACATTTTACTCAAGTAACATCATTCTCACAACCATGTATGTGTATGTATGTGTGTATATATATATATATAAAGTCTACTGATCCAATCTCATCTATACTTTCTCCAATTTCTCCACTCCCATTGTTTTAACTCAATGTCAGCTACTTTTCTGGGATACTGAAAAATTCTTACTACATATAATAAATACACTTTCAATTTACTCTTGCTATTGTCCAAACATACAATTTATGAAATGTCTCCCCTCAAAATGCCCTAAGACTTGTCAATGCCTGTAGAGACCTCTCAGCCTGGGTTTAGGCTGTGTACACTCTGCTTCTGATCCATGTGTCCCAGCCTAGTTTTAAAGTATAGGCTTTCTCTCACTTGACCAAACTAAAATGTAATGATATTACCCATTTTATGAATATGTCCTGTGAGTTATCGTAACTCTGTGAGATTCACTCTACTTGCAAAAATTTCCTTCAATATCTAACTGTAAAAATTGTTATCTATTAAAAAAAACAGCTATCCAAGGACATTCAAATATGAAATTCCCCATAAGCTTTTTTCCCCCCCAAATCACACACTAAGAGTTTATTCTTCATTTTCCGTATTCTGTATTATTCTTTTCAAATTGTATGCATGCTAATGCCCTAAAAGAGGTTTTATTCCCTCAGAAGATAAGGTAATTTAAGAAAACTAGAAGAGTAACTTTCTTAGGATTATTCTTAGAGGGAACCTTGAAATCCTTGAAAGTAGATTATTAGTAGGATGGACTCATGAAAAATACCCTGAAGAAATATCCCTAAGAAAATATATTGTCTATTTTGTATTCTTTTTTTTTGCTATACATTCTGAAGAATTGACACAAAACACAGGAAACTTGGTTCTGAGGCCTTGAGATCAAAGCAGACAAGATGCATTCCTTACCTTGGGCCCAAGGAGACAGCCAGGTCTGGGCCTGGGTGTGTGAACTTCTGGGGTTTTTTCCTGTAAACCTGAAATCACATATCCTTAAATGCACTCGCTCTAAGTGCCACGTCAATGCCTTGAAAAACCACTGTAGGCCGCACTGGGTTGAGGAACTTGCCTTATCGTACTGTGCGCAGGAGTCCTGGCCCCTGTGCAGGAGTCACCCAGTCCATCCCAACCACGGGCAGGACTGTCTGGATGCCGGCTCTTTGTAACATCTTGTCAGATGGTAACTTAAGTCCTTTGTATTCATTAATACCCTTAAATCTTTAGATAATTTAGAGGAAGAAGGTATTTCAAGAGAGTGAATATGGATTTTCTGATAGGAAGCAAGAGGATAAATCAGTTTCCTTGCAAATGGTATTCCGAAGAGCAGTTTATAATGCCAGTAGTTGTTGGTACACAGTTATGTGTCTTTTTCACTCATTCACTAAAAAATAGAGGCTTATCTGCAGCAGGCACTGTCCCAAGTGCTGATGGTGCGTGTGGTCGGGAGGGACAAGTCCCCGTTCTGTGTGGTGGGGTGAGTCCAAGGTCAGAGCTAGCCCCAAACAAAACAAATGCAAAGCAACAAAAACGATAAATAACCTATTAAAATTAAACTACTATGGAAATGCAGTGAGGGTGATGGAGGAAACACATTTCACCCCTTCCTTTCATGTGGTATAATGTGTGCCTCAAGCTCAGAGCTTTTATTTCAACTTGAGACCTAAGAGTCCATTTCTACTTGGTTATACATACCTGAGGCTCAACACATCCCGATATTTCCTCCAAACTTAGTCTTAATTTCATGAATATCTATAAATAACAGGAAGACAATCTATTCAGTTGCAATACCCCAAATCCTGGAAATATTTCTGGCGTCTCCCACCACAACGCAACCTCATAGGTGAGTAATTCCAGGACTTGACAGTTCTCCTCTCAGCCGTCATCCATTTCTCTCTCAGCCCTCTGCTGCCACTTTAGGTGGAACATTTGGTTGCAGGTCCATCTTGTGCTCTCAGTAAGTCAGTCTGTACTCCTTTCTTGCTTTCTGTCAATTTATTCACATTGTGATTGGAGTGTTTTTTTTTTTAATATGTCTTAAGAAACCAAATCCAAAAATGTTAAGATTTCTCTGCATTTACAACACACTATATAACATTTATCAATTTATAATGTTATAAACATATGCTACTCTTGTAAATGGTAATAATAAAAGTAACATAAATTATATTTAAAAATAACATTCACTCAATTTTGTTATTCAGATGGATGCTGTATTTATCATTCATCAGCTATTTACTTTCAGAAGTAGACAATTCAGGATAATTTTGGAGGACAGCGGACAGGGGTTCTTAGGCAGTGCTGTCTAAAAATCTAAAAGATAAGTCATTGGTGGTGGGGAAAGAATAAAAGATAATTCTCCTTTACTCTTTCCTTCAGCCCATGAGGCAGAGATTCCTGTCATTATCTGCTAGGAATAGATAAAATATTCAGTCAATCATGTGATGGATAAATGATGGTCAGACATTAAATTTTCCTTTCAGGGCTATGTGAATTTTATTAAATAGAAGTGGATGCACCTTACCATAAAAAATTCATTTATCAGCAAGTAGTCGGTATGGGTGACACTTGACTTTCTCAAGTGTATAAAATTATGCCAAAAAATTAAGCTAAAATTAGACTAAAATATAACATTGTGTAACTAGGACTGACTTAGGAAGCATCTAATCCATGCAAACTCAACACTTAAAACAAGAATCAGAATACTAGATATATACGGATGTTGAGGAAAGCATGTTAACTTATAATTTTTCTTAACTATTTCAACTATCCTCTCTAATTACTTTTCATTTACTTTAATATTATTTTGATAAATAAGTAGAAAATCCATTGAAAATCATCTCTGGCATAATTCAAAGGGGACATATTCTTGTCAAACCGATACCTCTTACTAAAGGCAGCATTATTTAATGCAGTGTCCACAGAATTCAGTCTTTGACTACCTCTGAGCTATTGATGCAACTTCCAGCATACTGCATTTACTTTGGTATGTGGCTTTTAAAGCTGATAAAACATTATTTTAAATTGTGGATTTGATGGTACAGAAGAAATGTCAATAAAAGTAGTTTTGAGCACCATTTCTTTTAACTATCACTTTGTGAGAGTGTTTAATAGCAACAAAAACGGTGATTGTACAATTCTTACATATTTTTCTCTGAACAATGAGTTCTTAGTTTAAGATGCATTTGAAAACTACAGTGATTTAAATTTACATGCAAAGGATTTATTTCAAATGACTTCAAAAAAGGATATCAGAACACCAGTCATCAAATGCTTTAAAATGACACTTCCTCATAACACAAGAGAGCTAGATTATTGAAATTTCAATATACTAGGGTTTTAAGCTTATTCTTCTAGGTTATAAAATAGTATATATCCTTATATTTACATCTAAGTTTTTCCATGCTGATCTACTGCACTGAAATGTCATTGCTAGAATTTCAGTATGTCTTCACAGAAATATATTTTAAAAAATATGCTCGTGAGCCTGCTGAAAAGTCTGACAATGTTAAATAAGACATGGAGTGAACACACTATAAAATCACATTTCCAAATTCAGCTGGTGACTTTTTTGCAATGCCTATTTTTTTTTCACTTCATGAAATAATTATTTTATAAATCAGTTTATAAAATATACCCTCACAATATTAAAAGTACATTTTGAAGGAAAAGCATGCAGTAACATATAAATATGTTTTGCATTTGCCTCTGTTTGAAATTGCTTCATGTTTACAAAAACAAATGAATAGATTTACAAATATTTTTTATCTTACAAGATTATATTTTGCCCCAAGAATGAATTAAACATTTCCAGTATATTCATTGTACAAACAACCATTTAACACTGATGCATAATTTGGTAGCTATTTTTAGCCCTTTAGCATTGCCCATTGTGATCCTTATTAACGAACTGCCATTTTAAAATAGGGTCACAGTATTAGGGGTTTCCTTTGTCACATCATTGTCATTAATTAGATCCATGGTTTAAGAACTTTTATGTAATAATGTTTTAGTGGGATATGATTCTGTTTTTTCCCATTTATCAAATATTGTGTTTTATTTTGAAGACCCTGAAACATTCTATGAAAGGTAGATGACATTCATGTATTCTTTTAGTAAATTATAATTAATCCAGCACTTGAACTGACATGGCAATCTCAGCTAGTTCAGGGTTTCTCAGTCTCAGTTCTGTCAGCATTTGGGGCTGAACAATTCAATGTTGCAGGTGCTGTTATGGGAGTTGTAGGATGTTTAGCAATATCCCAGGCTTCAGTGCCCCGGATGCCAGAGGCAACGCCCTGACCAGTGGCAGTGACAACCGCAAATGTCTCCAGGTATTGCCACAAGGCTCCTGGAGCGCAGATCCTCCAGCTGAACGGCACCGATTTAAGTAGCAAGCACTAATATTACCTAGGAGAGGAACTACCCACTTAATTTTTATTTATTTATTTTGATACATTTTTATAGAGGTATTGTTGATATGTAATATTATGTTGATTTCAAGTATACAACATCGTTATTCAACCGTTACTACAGTATTAATCCTCACCCCAACTAGTATAGTTATTATCCGTCAATATAGGAAGATGTTACAGAAGTACTATTTTTATTTTAAATGTGTATTGGTCCTTCTTCCTGGAAGATTGATGAATTAAATTTATCATTGAAATTTGAAGCTGAATGCATTGGAGGAAATGAGGACTAGATCTTTCTCTGTGGTCATCTCTTCCTCCTTTTAAGTACCCTTTATACAACAGAGAATGAAAATATTTTAAGAATGAAATAATTTTCAGAATTGGGGAAAGGGTTGGAAAAAGCACACTATAATGCAGTGGTTGAAAATAATGAATTATAACAAATGTAACTAAACTTATTAAGCTGATCACTTCACAGTATATACAAATATCAAATCGTTATGTTGTATTGTACACTTGAAACGAATACAGTGTTATGTGTCAATTATACCTCACTAAAAAAAGAATCACGATGAAAATATATCTGTTTGTAATTGAAGGTAAATATCTATAGATTATTTATAAATACAAAGAAAAGATTTACCAAATTGCAGTGCTTCATATTTGAATGTCCTCTTATTTTTACTTATAAGTCACCAATATTTCATAATGTTACTTTCCACTTCTCTTCATGGTGTCTCCAAATACAAGGTGGGAAGCAATGTTTAAGCATGTTTTGGTCACAAATTTGAATTAAAGAATTGTTAATCGTTTGATTTAAAGTTTTTTTGACCCTTCCAAAATGTGTAATTTTATATCTTTTTCAGTGGAAGTATCATTCTCTTCCCTTCAGATTTCAAATGTCGATCATAAGGTAGTAATTCCATCACATTGTTGGGAAAAAATCTTTAATTACCCTCTCTCCCTCTTCCCTTATGAAGTGTGGTGACTAATCTGAAGACTGGGATGAGAAATGCATATCTGTCCATATGTTCTGGCTGGCGGTGCCTGTCTCCCTTGTTCTCTCTCTCTTCCTGCAACTTTACTTTCCCTTCCTGTAGGTTATTCTTACATTGGTAGGCACTTCTCTTGCAAACAGAGCAGACAAACTTATTAATGGAGAAAAGTAGTAGACTGAGTGTGTACAGGCTCAAATTGTCTTCTCCGTTAATAATAATGGTGTGATTCCATCTATCTGTTTCTGTATTAATTGGTTATAAAGAATAGATACTAGTCTAAATCTAACGCCTTAATTAAAGTGATATATCAAAGATGGAATTTAACTAAATTGAAAATAAAAGTGTTGTATTGCCTGATAATATACCTCTTTTGGGGATTAATTTAAAAGTATTAGCATAATATTACAAATAATATATTGCATACTTATAATCTTGTTATAAATATATCTGTTTGAAGTGGGATATTTAAGTTGTGAGACTTGTGAAGTCTTAAGGAGAAATGGAGTTAATTCTTCCTCCTTCATGATGCTTTTCAGTTAAAGTATGGTCTCTTAATTCTCTCAAACAGCATCATCTCAAGAACACATCTTGCTATTGGTAGAATATCTCCATTCTTATTCAATCTGTATATACTTTAAAAATGCTTACTTGTATGGATTGAAAATAAGCTTCCTTTCTTTATTTCCCTAAATGTAACATTTTCAATGCTTCAAAAGAGAGACTTTTCTCTAAATGTCCCCAAACCAGAATAATTGAACAGAAAACAAGAATATTAAGTTTTTCACATATTTCACGTTAGAATCAACATTTGTTTTGTCAATCCACAGCAATTTAATTCATTTGTCCTGTGAAATATGATAATCACCCAGTGTATTTAAGTCACCCATGATTCCTACATGTTTATTCATAATAGACTTGGAGCTCCTATACTTATAAAATTGTTAAGGATTTTTAATGTATCATTTATTTGTCAGTATTTTGTTAGAAAAAATAATTTTTTCTCTAATATGGCTTATTGAATATGTGAAGTAAATTGATTATAATTTACATATAGTTATTTAATACAAGTTATACTTTTTGTGTATATATATCCATCTTTCTATGTACCCACATATTCATCCATTTGCCTATTTATTAAAATTATTCTAAAAAGTTTATGTCCCTATTTTGTATATTTGTATCCCAACAAGTTCTTTAAAGTAAATTTGATGGATAGATAATATCTTCTTAGATTATTTTTAAAGTAAATGAACTAGTATAGTTTCACTGAGTTATAATGAAATGGAATTCCAAAAGTTTTTATAGGAGCCCCCAAAATAACTCTTCCTAGTTCTTTTGTGACTCTTGAGCTGTGGGGCCTTTGAGGGCAGTGTGGTCAGATCAGCCATCAGAATGGGTCCAGTGGTGTCCTGGTGGCTTTGTGGGCCCCTGCCCAGCCTTTGGGAGCTCTCTTCTGACTAGAACCCTTCTTAAGCTGTGGTCTGTTTTCTAGCAATAATTATCTATATAAGGTTACTACTGGAAAAATTTCTCATTTATCACATATCTTGTTCTCTTAGGATAATGATAACTTCAGTAAATTGGAGTCTTGTGCTAATTAATGAATATCACTCATTTCTTATTCTTTCCTAATGTCCAGTGTTTCCTTCTGTGGATGACTTTGATGAGATAAGGAAACCTATTTCAGTAATTCAATAATGAGCATTTTTCATTTCTGTATTATGTATATCACTGTATATATTAAGTAATCTGTGAGGCCTTCAATCTTGGTCTATGAGGTAATACATGACATAGTATGTAGCATAATGGATTTAAAATAGAGCCACAGATAACATTATGTGAATCACGAGAGGAAATGATTATTTGATGAAAAATAATAAAGGTTGCAGATGATAGCGTAGTATGTGGGCTGGGTCTTTGGCACTAGGCAGTATTAGATGTCAGCTAACCCAGAACAACCACCCCAAGCATGTTCTGTCACCATCAGCACGCCAGCTTCACTGCCCCCACTGTCGTGCCATCGCATGTGTGAGCACTGATGGCCCTGCCCGGTGCACGTCTGGCTTAATGTTGAGAAGATGTCTAAGCTGGCTCCCCTCGTAAGCGGCATTCCAGATACACATGGGGTCCCATGATTGATAGTCTAAGCATCATCAAGATATACGAACAGAAAATGCATGCCAGTGTGATTATCTTTCCTAGTTCAGCATTGGACGAAATCTGTCTTCAGAGGCAAGTGGCATCCTCGGATGCAGTACCTGCCCAGGATAAAAAGTCTTCATTTGGTTCCACGCTGCTCATGTCTCAGCATGCACGTGTTACCCACATTCTAGCCTTGATATCAGAATTAATAGATTTGATTAGACAAAACTAGACAACATTCTACATGTTTGGGAATGGACTGTAGTGACTGTGTGATTGAAAGATATAATCAAATAGCTTCTTTAATGAATAAGAAATTATAGGGGGTTAGACCAAGGCAGGTGAATAATATAGGGGGCTCAGTGGAAGATTAAAATGTGGAGTCCTTTTTCAAGAATTATTCAGAATTCAAGATGGTGAGAGCAGAATAGTATAACAAACTGTGCCCTTCTGAGCATGGAGGCCTGTGTGACTGTTCAGCTCACAGCCAATGAACAATCCCACGTGAGACTAGGGATACTAAACAGAAAAAAAGTGGAGGAGAATTAGAGAGAGCAGGCTTGATTTAATAGAGTTAACAGGGGTCTAGATTAGTTCTCTAAATTTCAAAACAAAGCCTTTTCTCCATCTGACATTGAAACCCAAGAGTATATGTGACCAGTGTGGGAGCTCATGACCAAAGACCTGCTCTTCCCCAGGGAAGCTCCGTGTATCTAAGGGTGTTTCCAAGTCACAGAAGGCTTTCCTGCTGACACTAGAATTCTCCCAGTGAGAAGATTCTAGCAAAACCTGATCCCAGAGAACAGTATATCAGCAGTCATAGAACTGAAAACACTATTTTTAAAAATCACAATGACCCTAAATTGTGAAGATAAAACCACCTCAATGCACAATGTAAGAACATGCTTTATTTGTTTAGATGTCTGGGAGAATGAAGGTTTTAATGTTTTGTTGTTGTTTTCATGAACAGCATCTGAAGTAAATCAACGGGCCAGCAGAAGTGGTAGAGCCTAAGTAGTAGCTTAGCGTGGAAATATTATCAAATTCTAGTATGAAGTAAAAACTTGAAAACGGGCCTTCGAGAAATCTCAGAGTATGAAATATTCGGAAAGCCTAATTAACTATCCCATATCTAAAATGCACTAGTGAAGAAATCGTAATATAAAAGCGAATGGATTTTCTTAGTGTCCATAATAAAAACTATTATAGTAAGTGAATAACAGTTAGTAATAGAATATTTAATCAAGGCTTTATTGTTAAGCATAAAAAGATTATCAGAAGTGCTTTCATTAAATATAAATGTTACTCAGAGACATTTACAAGAAATTCAAATAGAAGCATTTTACCAATCAATTAACAAATGTACAGTTAGTCTGTGAGGGAAGTTATTTGCAAACAGAAATCTAATTTGGTTTCATTGATTGTATTTTTGTTCCATCCTTAAGGTCATTATAGGCATACTATATTTAATTTTGCTGAGGCTGTTTGGGAAATAAACTACAACTCTAGAAGATGAAAGCTTTATTGTGAAATATGAACCTCCTGAGGAAACAAAGCGCAGTGATTTTATAATGTAATCATTCTAGAAAACAGGCTGAAACCAGAAGCAAGGTTACCTGGTTCATCCTAATTGATATTTCTCAACTTTAATGACAGCAGATTGTTTTAATACTAAGTATTGCTCCACCCCCTTTATGCTGTAACTTAAATACAATGTCCTGTGCATGCAGTTTGCATTTTTAAAATCTGATAATTTTTTCTTTGGGAGTTTACATGAAAAATAAGCTAGTGTGGAGGTACAGAGGAAAGGACACACACCAAGAGTGGAAATGAAGGTTCCATGGGCAAGGTTTTTTACTCTGTACCAACTCATTTATTTTTTATAAGGACTTTGGATAATTTCAGAAAATACAAATAAACAAATGGGGAAAAATTTAAATGATAAAGTCATTCTTTTCCTCATATCTAGCATCTGTTGTTAAAACCAAGTGAGATGATATTGTCCATCTTTTTAGTCAATGTGCTCTTCTTTCCAGACAACTTTTCCAATCTTTTCCTTTCAGTAAAGTTTTACTCAATACTTAGCTTTTTTCAAAACTTACTAATTGACTTAAATACATTTTTTATTGAAGAGTAATGTACATAAATATTATATTTGTTTTAGATGTGTACTATATTGTGATTTGGTAATGATTTCAGTATCTTCTTAACTGATAGTTTATCCAGCCTACACTTATGTTTCATTTAACGTTTCTCACTTAAGTTTCTTAATTCATCAAAGATTATATTTTGGCACTAGTTTTTGTTTTTTCTTTTTAACTGAACAACTCAACAGATGTATTTTTTTGTTTTTTTCTTCCAGCTTTATTGAGATATGATTGACAAATATATATATTTATGGTGTAAAATGTGATGTTTTGATACTTGTGTATCTTGCATAAAAATTACCATGATCAAGCTATTCAACATATCCAGCAACTCACATACTTACCATTTTGTAGTATGTGTGGTGAGAACACTTACTGTCCTGGCAGATTTCAAGATACAGCACAGTATTGCTAACCAAAGTCACCATGCTGTACATTAGAGATCTAGAACTAATACCCAAGACTCTTTATTTTTGGGTCAATCTCTCCCCATTAATCCTAGTCCCCAGTCCCCAATAACTAGTATTCTACTGTGCTTTTGTAAGTTCAATTTTTTTTAGATTCCATATGTAAAATATTTATCTTTCTGTGCACCTGGCTTATATCACTTAGGAGAATGCCTTCCAGTTTCATCCGTATTGTTGTAAATGTCAGATCTCCTTTTTAAGACTGAATGGTAATCCAGTGTCCATAGATACATTCACCACATTTTCTTCATCCATTCATCTGTCCATGGACACTTAGACAGACACATGGCCATTGTAAATAATGTTGCAGTGAACACAGGAGCACAGATATTTTTTGAGATCCTGATTTCATTGTCTTTGGATATATAAACGGAAGTGGAATTGGATCATATGGTAGTTCTATTTTTAATTTTTGAGGAACCTCTATGCTGTTTTCCATAAAGGCAGTACTGATTTATATTCCCACCAACAATGTACAAGGGTTCCCTTTTCTCTACATCATTGCCAACCCAGTTCCTCCCAGAAAGGCAAGATTAATATGTGAACTCCTTCCTAATCACCTATTTTTAAACAATCGGTTTATTTGAATATCTTCCTGAGATATTATAGTTAGGCTATTTTTTTTTCTTACTCAAATATCACCTTAAACTTACAAATTTTAATGGACTCAATGCTTTCAATACATTCTTCTTCTTCTTCTTTATTTTCATAGTTACAACTTTCCCCAGTGGCGTTCCCTTCAAGTCTGCAGAATCTGATGACTCATTGAAGGGTGTTCCCTTTGTTGAGCATTGGAAGGTGCTTTGTGTTTTGTGCCACGTTGCCCCAGGCTCACACTGTTTTGCCACGCTCAGACCAGAATTCAACCACTTCTTCAGACTCAAGTTTTGTAACACAAGGGGATGATATTAGCAGCTATAACTTGAGCTTTTGAAGTCATCATTGCTACTGGGGTAATAATTTGTTTCTAGATGATTTTAATGACCTTTTTAAATATCATGAATTTATGGTGATAGTTTTAGTTCAGTTTCATTGCATGTCATGTTAGTTCAAAACTGTTTCTTCTTTTGTGACGTGGTATAGTAGGTAGCAGTGGCTAGTAGCGAACCCATTATCTAAATGACTCTCAGAAAAAATATTTATTTCTTGCTCCTGTTATCAGAGGCTCCAGGTGTGCTGCAGCTCTGCTTGGCTCTGCTGAACTTGGTCCTGCTTGGTTCCCAATGTCTTATTTCTGTGGAATGCTGACTGGTGGAGCTGTCCTGTATTTCATATTTGGCCTAAGACTATCATTTCACCAAGCATAAAATCAAGGGGCAATAGAAGGTGCTTTTCCTACGAGGCAAATGGACGAGTGATGATATGCTGAGGGGATAATACACAAACCTATCATAGGGAGGGACAAAGAATTAGTAGCAGTATCCACATTACAGCAGCCTTCCTTCTGTGCCACAAATATTTGCTTTGTTCTGCACACGACACAAACGGAAGTATTTCCCCAAGACTCCAAGAATTTCCAGCAAACCCAACATAAGGTTTGAATTCCAGGATCCTATAGTCCAAGTTATGTTATGGAGCAATTAAAAAAAAAATACGGAGTGAAAAAGCTTCTCAGGATTCCCTGATACACGTTCAAAAGGAGCACCACAGTGGCTCTTGCTCTTTTGATGAATGTGTTCTGACCCTCCTTGGGGGCACCTTTCTGCTTTGGACAAGAAGATCGTGTGGACAAGGGAGGTGCACTCCCCTCTGCTCCACATCTCAGTTATGCGGACCTTTGAATTCTGTATTCACATGGCCTTGAGAATAATCTGGGGCTGCACAGCCCTTGCCTCATCTATGCTATTGTGAATCTGCTGTCCTGTCAGTGTGTTCCTCCCTAGGCCCCGTGGGTGGCCAAGTGGCAGTGGTGTATGGGATGAACAGAACAGGGAGTCTTGATTGTGACATTCATATGTATATGTTCCCAAGGCCTCTCCTGATCCCGGATGGGTGTGCAGTGAGAAAGAAGGGGGTGAAGGAAGAATGAGGGGATGCTCCTACATCAGCCCATGGGGGAGGGTCTATAGGAAATGAACAGTGCTGAATCCTGTCCTTACTTTCTATGTCAGTATGCAAAGTATAGATAGGCAACAAGTTTTTTTAAAGGTGTCATGGGGAATTTATTCTGTAGAAGAGCAATATGTAAGGAATGCCACAAATAGTCCTAATATGGCTGAAGTACACATAAAAATAGCAATTGCTCACAATGACAACACTGAATCCCTGAAAGATATGAAAGAGTGTGTAAATGTATTCTGTTAAGTAATTAGCTCAGTTTATAAATCTGTATGCATATAATATATGAAGTGCTATTCATTATCTTTCTCTGACAAGCACAAGTTAGGAGTAGCCCTTTCCACTGTGAACCAGTATACAGTGATCAGACATGAATAAGGTCACTGAATCAATCCCTGACACAATAGAGGAAAGCAGGAGACACATTCCAGTCACCAGTCTTGGGCAAATCTGAAATTCTACTGGAAATGTGGCAAGGTTTATCTGCTGTGATGGTTAATTTAGGTGTCAGTTTGACTGGACTCAGAGGTGCCTGGATAGCTGGGAAAACACTTCTGGGCATGTCTATGAGGGTGTCTAAAACAAAGCTGTAACGTTAACTGATGATGTTTATTGGTATTAACTAAGATTGAAATAAGATGTGTATACGTGTAGATAATGTAAAACATTACCTAAGTTATATAAAAGATGTGCAATATATATAATTTACATATGTAATTTATATATAATCAGGAAATGTTCACGATATTGCCAATTCTATCGAAGACACATGGGTATTATTAATAATTAAATGAAAGCCAATGTATTTTTGGAATCTTTGAATTTATCTTCTAAGTGGAAATATAAACAGACTAAAACTTGACTCAAAAGAAAAAAATACATCATTAGTAAGGAGCAAACTTGCTGGAAATCCAATTTGACAACATTTTAATGTCTTTTTCCAGAAAGTACAGGTAAACTCGGATATTCTGAGTGAAAGTAGTTTTCATTCTTAGATCTGAAGTTTAAGAAGCAGTTTGACTATACAAAGAAGAAAACATTGAGCAGAAAATTATTCTTGAGAATTCTGTTGACTACAGCTTTTTGAGCTCACATTTATAAATATTTATCCACATCTTTTAATCCCTGCAGTCTCTGAATTTCTTGACTATTTTCTGTCATGGAAATTCACTGTTTATTCTTTACCTTTGTGTCTGTATACCATTTGTGCTTTAAGTAAAACAATAAAACAAGAGAGTTGGCAGTTTTGGGATACCTAGGACTAGTCATGATGGGAGAATAAATGGGATAATTCTTTTTCTCTGTTGTTGCTCATAATTCTCTAATGGAGCGCGACTGTATGGGCAGTACCACCACTCAGGCGCAATGCTTTCTAAGTGTAATTTGTTAATGAACAGGACACATAGGCTATGTTAGACCCCATAGTTTCATAAGCTAACATGACGTAGGAAAAACGACAGTTCATTTTAAAAATTGTTAACTTTATTAAACTGCATTTTGTTCACTCCACTTTTTAACATAATGAATGATATTTGAAACCCATTTTTAGAATTCTCTCTGCATGAGCAGTCTTATAACTTGCTCCAAATTTTTCCACCATTTAACAAATACATGTGGACTGTCTACCAAGGCTCACGTGCCACGGTGGTCCATGGAGCTACAAATGGCAAGAGAAGATACTATTACTAAACCTTCAGAATTCACGAGTTTAGAGTGAATATAGAGAAATAAACACTAATCAAAATACAATGTTGGATATGCTCTTATTTATAGAAAACGTTTAATAACTATAGAAATTGCTTCATGCTCTATAGGTGTAGCTGGTAAAAAATACGTAACTTCATAAGGAAAACCAGTTACATGGGGATTAGTGTTCCTTATTGCTATTTGTACACACTTGAAATATTTTCATATGTATGTATTACTAATCCAATTAAAATAAACTGGTTTATAGCATGAATTAGCACAGAAATGCACCTTTGAAGAGGCAGTGAAAGCGGAAGTATGGTTTGTCTTGAAATACAAACATTCAGAGAGGGTATCAGAGGGCATGCCATCCATGTGTCAGATGAAATTTTAAAACTTGTTTAGGAGATGGGGAAGCAACAGAAAGTGACGATATTTTGTAGGAGGTGGGGAAGAAGTCCAGAAAGGAGAGGGCTTCCTGCAGAGGAAAAGACTCACGGGATGGCGGCGGGGGAAACAAGAGAAAGTGGGAGTGAGACGTGCAAGGTTCAGGTGCATGGGCAGTGGACCCTTGAACAACATGGTTTTGCACTGCGTGGGTCCACTTATGTGTGTTTTTTTTCAATAAATATATTAGAACAACTTTGTAGCCTTGTGACAATTTGAAAAATTTTCTTCTATCTAGCTTACTTTATTTTGAGACTATAATACATATAACATACAAAGTATATGGTAATTGACTGTTTATGTTATCTATAAGGCTTCCGGCCAACAGTAGGTTATTAGTAAAGTTTTGGGGGAGTCAAAAGTTGGATGTGGCTTTTCAACTGTGCAGGGGGTCAGGGCCCTCCCCCCTCCATTGTTCAGTGGTTAGCGGTATACAGTATATACATTGTATGACTAGTACAAAGAAATCACCAATGACCCTCATGAGCACAGATGCAGAAATCCTTAAGAGAATATTAGTAAATAGGATTCAATACTATATATAAATATAATAGTACATCAGGGCTAATTGGAGTTTATTATAACAATGCCAAGCCAGTTCAATATTTGACAATCAATGTAATACATCAATATTAACAAGGAAAGAAGGAAATGAATAATGAAGGGAAATCACATGATCATATCAAATGATGAAGAAATGGCATTTGAAAATTCAGACATTCTGGATAAAAACTCTCAGAAAAATAGCATGGAGGAATTCTTTCTCCTCTGGATAATTAGGGCCTGCAAAAAAATTCCACAGTTAACATTGTACTTAGTAGTGAACATCCAAATGCTTTCCCCCTAAGATCATGAACAAAACAACATTAGATTAATATCTAAATACTTCTTGTTTAGTAACTGTGAATGGTATTGTATTTCAGTGTTCATTGTCTATGTGTTTCTATACCTAGCAACAAAAGCAATTGCTTTTCTTAATGTACCTCAATAAATATTGTAGTTATTAAGTTTACAAATACTTATCCAAGCTTAAGTCTGTTAGGTAATAGAAACTCCGAAGTGAGGAAAGCAGAACACATCTCTCTCTGTGTGGAATTTACAGTCTCTGAAAAAGGGAGAGTCTATTCAGCTTTCTCTGTAAACATAACCACACACTGAACAATGTCTGTGATTTATAAATGACAAGAAATGTGAGAGCATATAGCCGGGTGATATGATTTGGTTCATAGGTTTGGGGGATGCTTCCCTGACAAAGTGGTTTCTAAGCTGTGATCTAAAAGATGCACAGGAATTCTCTGGGCTATTGGTCGACACAGTCCAGGCAACCAGAGCTCTACGTGCCAAGTCCTCAAAGTCAGACCACATTTGTTTCAAGGAATGGAAAGAAGATGTAAGGCATGCAGTTGGCAAAACCCACATTAAGGGGCATTAAGTGAGGTTAAACGGGAAGTTGGGGGCCAAATAATGAGTTATAAGGCAGGTCCTTGTCAGAGTTTGGATTTTCATTCTCAGAGCCATAGAAAGGGGAGGAATGATTTGCCATGTTTGTATGTCTACAGACCATTCCAGCTGCACTGCAGATTCTGGACTAAACGCTGCGTGAGGGCTTTTCTGTAGTCCCTGTGAGGTAATGACAACTTGTTCTAATGGCATAGCTGTAGAGTTGAGACATAGTAACAATATAAAATGATTAGGACTTGGGGACAGATTTTGCATGACAGTTATGACAGTGCCGTGGTTAACCTCTTGTTCCTGGCTTGTCCAGCTCCTGCGTTAAGGAAATGCTTCCTGGCCACAAGGAATGCAGGGGATGGGGTGCGGGTGAAGTATGAGATGCCTTTGGAAAACCTGCAGATTGGGCACCTGGGTCTGGATGCCAGAGGAAAGTGCTCTCTACAAACACGAAGTTGTGTACCCTCCATAATGTTTGGTAAATGGACTAGGGGTATAGATGGATCACGCAGAGTAAGAAAGACAAGCCTGGATCTTGCATTTCAGGGAAGTAAGCAACAAAATCTCTGAGGCACTGTTGATAAGAAATAAAGAAAAAAAAATAAAATAAAATATTATGGAATAGGAGAATGTAGAAAACTATTTCAAAGGATAAATTAATTGCCAATAAAAATCAGTTCTTGGTAGTGTGTGTGTTATGTTTGTGAAATCCATCTTTTACTAAACAATGACTTCTTTTTCTCACACATTCTCTTTGATCTGTATAAACCAGTAGAAGGTTATGTTTTTCTGAAGAGCCCAGCGTTCTGCTTTTATTGCATTATCTCTTGCCCATTGGCATATACTGCCATATGCACCTATCTAGACTTTTTTTTACAAATAAGGATAGAAGCAGGAATATTTTCTCTGACTGATGGTAAGATATATTACCAATCTATAGGAATAAGAAGAGGAGCATTGGCATGAGTACAAATAGATGAGAACCCTGAGTGGAATGTAGGGAGAAATTATAAATATTTGGAAATTTGATGTACAACATATTTAGTACCATAAATCAATGGTGGATAAAGCAGAGTACTCGATGGAGAAGAACAGAAATGATTCCCTAAATCCAGCTACATGGGTCGATAGTTGATGTGTTTAAGACCAAAATGTGAAAAATAAAATTATAAGTTTAATAGAAAAAACTGTAAGAAAATATATTTGTGAGCTAAGTGTGGGGGGTTAGCATCTTTAACAAAGCTTTAAAATCACAAATCATATGACAAAAATTGATGAATGTGATTAAGTGAAGTCAGAGCTGTACATACCACAAAGATGACGATGAACAAAAAAGCTGCATGTGGTGTTTTAGCCGGAAAGAGTACAAACAAAGTCTGTGCACTAAACATATTAGAATGTGCCATACGGGTAAGGTGACCTTTCAGCCCGTTTCTGGTTTTGCCACTGAAAAAGTGTTGTCCAGTTGGAGGGCAGATTCTGTCAGCCGTTATCTGTTACTGAAGATAGGGGAATAGGCTGGAGTATGGGGACGAAAGACAATACATGTACAGTAGTGTGCTACGATATGCTTATAACCTTCACTCTGAGAAAGTATGCACACATGTATATAAGTTTATTATACATTTTGCTGATATAAAAGATGTGTGATATACAGTTTGCCAAAAATAAATGAGAAGTAATAATTATTTTAAAGTTCATAGACCCAAATGGAGTGTTGCAGGATGCTTTGGCTGTCTCTGGCCATGTTCTTGTATTCATAGCCAAGCTGGGTCTGCCACACAGCCATAATTGGACTTAGGCAGTTGCATCCCATGTCAAGAATGCTTTTCCCAATAAATGTATTGTCAGTAAGTCTGATATAGAATCTACTGTTAAATGATTCCCTCCTCTAAGGCAAATTTTATTTGTAAAACGAAAACCACCTTCAGCTTTGGCTCTGCATTTGTCAGGATTCCACTTGTTCATCGACACTGTGGGCATCTGCTTGGCTGAATCAGTCAATAGCTTCAAATACTGGTAGAAGGCTCCTTTTTGGTGTGTGTGTGTGTGCTGTTCACAAAATATATTACAGGCAATACATATTTTAAAGTTTATCCTACACTCCTAACATGCCTTCTATTGCTGTAAATCTGAAGAATAAATTGAAAAGTAAGTCAGCCCCGATTTGTAGAATTTACCAGTTCCTGTGGTGGTGTAAATATTCCCACGATGGCTGATTCCAAGCAACTGGCATGATGTCACACAATGAGTTGCTGAGAGTTGCACACCCAAGAATAATGTCTCCCCCCTACAGATCCTACCAACCTCAATAAATCAAATCATAGAGCAGAGAAAAGTAGAGTAAAATCATTAGGGAGTGATTAGTTTTTGAGTATGTATTACATTGTTTTAATATTTATTAAACTTTAATTTTATGTATTGTAATTTTTAATAATGGCTGTCAGTTACAAAATGCCTAAAATTTTAACAATTGCTTCTTGCGAGGCAGTTTCAGCTGCCTCTGTTACGCTGCTGATTATCAATGCATATGTAAAACAGACCTTTTGATTGTCCCTAAATCTCTAATTCAGTGTAGTGAGGCCTGAAGGCTTTGTCTCATCCCATCAAGCTCACAGCCTCCAGCACCTCTAATTCTGAGCAGAAATTCAGTTTTATGACACTTCATCACATTTATTAAGATTTAGGAAGGTTTGTCTTCTTGCCCTGGATTTGCCCTTCCTGGGTCTGTGACCATGAACAGGTTACCGTCTTCCTTCCACAAAGGTCTGACCCTGCGGACTGTATCTTTGGGCACCCCGGTGGCTTCTAGTTGGGTTCACGCCAGGAGAAGTCCTAGCAGGTTGGCAAAGGGCAGGAAGAGTGAGAAACAAGGATTTCTTGCTCCAACCCCAACTCTCCTTCAAGCTTTGTTCTGTTTTGGTGTTTTGGGGACCCACCACTCCGGTAGGGTGGCTTTCCTTTTTGGGTCCAGAAGTTACAAGGTCCCCATAAAACTCTTTGCTCTTGGGAGTCTCCAGCACAGGATACAACAGTTTCTCGCTGCTAAATGCTGGTGCCTTGGCATCCGGGTGGCCTCCCTGACAACATAGCTATAGATGCTCTGTTAACATCTTCTGAACCCGTTGTACAGGGCTGTGTTTGTTGCTAGGACCATGACCAACACAACTATGTAAAGAGAGGGGTGGGCTCAGTAACTTAGAAGGCCCTGTCTAGCCCCATAATTATAGAGTCTAGGTTTCATTAAGGTCAGTGTTCCAGAAAGCATTTTTATTATTAATTAAAAAATATTTAAATGATGAGTTGCCACAAAGCCAAACTGGGAAAAGGATGTTGAATCAGACAGCCATATTTTAAAAATATGCAATGAAATGCACAAGTCAAGTAAATGTGAATTATTATGATACAATGAGCCTTGTAATACGTAAGAGCCCAGCTAGGGGAGCTAGGGGAGCGCTCGTCGGTAGCGGGCACCTGATGGACTTGGTCTGGCATGCTGTCTTATTGTTGGTGTTTTTTTTCTTTTCTTCTTTTAATATACACATTTTTTTTTGGTTCATGTATATATCAGAGTTTTTCCATATTGGCACTAGTAACATTTTGCCTGGAAAATATTCCAGTGGGGTTGCCTTGTAAATATAGACTACTTATTAGTATCCCTGACCTCCACACACTGGATACCAGTAGTTCTTCCCCCAGTTGTGAGAACCCAAAATGTTTCCAGATTTTGCCACATGTCCTCACAGGGCAAAATTTCTCTTGGTCAAGAATCACTTATATGATTACACACACACACAGACACACACACAGACACACACACACACACACACTTGTGTGTATAGATAGATAGAGATATATACCAAGAAGTTTTAATAATTGCCTTAGAGTCCTGTATCAGTGTTATTCCACATTGTTATTATTTTTCATATTAGTCTAGGCCCAGCTATGATGGCAAATGTGGTTAGGATGTATGATCATCCCTCCTTTCCCTCTGTATCATCACCTTCTGTGTTATATGCTAGTGGCTACTTATCTCTGGAGTAAATATGCAAGTAGGGATCCTGACAAAACCAAAAACTTAAGAAATAAATACACTGCACTGTGCGTGTGCGAACTTTTCTTTTGCTATCCTGAGAGAGCATAGGGTGCAACAGCACGTTGTTTTTCTCAGAGATGGAACGTTTACAAAATGAGTGAGAAAAAGCAACACAGGATCCGTTTGCTGCGACGCCACGGCCAAGGGAAGGGGGCCATCTACACGGTCGCCTTCTGCAGCCCTTCCCAGATTCCCAGTGCCGATGTCGGTGCCGGTCCTATTTAAATCAGCATTAATGTATCTCTTCTACAGCTGATGATGACCAAGCCCGTGGCTTACAGGTAGTCTTTGCTCTGAACCTTGTCCTCTCTCTGCAGGAGAATTTGATCATCAGCATAATGTGGGAGCTAGTCTGCTAAACAAAACACCTCTCAATATTTTAGGATTATCTTACAGTAAATTATTTCTGCCTAGTCTCTCTCACATTTACTGTATATGTTCTGCCAAATTTAACTAAAATTTCCCTTAGCATCATGCATATTTTCCTCTTCCATCTCCAACTATTGCATGTTTCTCACCCAGACAAAATCATTACTACCTAGAAAATTTCTCTGCTACTGTCATAAAAACTGTTTTCCCTGGCAGTCTAAACATGGGCCACAGAAAGTATGGCATGCAATTTATTATAGGTAAATAGACATTCCATATGTCTTCTTCATCTTACCTGAATTTTGAGACGAATAAAATGACAGACTTTATTGTTATGAAAATATATATTTGAAATAAAAATAATTTTTTACTTGCAGTAAATTTATCTTTTAACAAAAGGCTTAAATGTTATGTAAAAAATTAGGAAAATAAAATAATCACATAAAATTACAAAATCCATCTCTCCAATGGTGAACCCTTTTGTAGGCACATATGTCTTTTCATACACATACATGCCTGCACACACCTTTTACAAAAATAGATGCATGATGCACATATTGTTAAGCATATTGGTTTTTAAAATTTTAACAATGTAACATAGTCAAATTTCCATACTAGGCATAGAGAATTAATCCATTATTGTTAATAGCTTTATAAGTATCTGTGGTGTGATTTCTTTTCACTTTTCACATATGGGAAAACAACAACAATAACAAAAAGCGGTTATAAACAATTCTAAATATTCATTCCTGGACCTACATCTCTAAAAACGTCTTAAGGTTGATTATAGCCTTTTTTCAAAGGTTTTTTTGATGAATAGAGTCCCAGTGGCACTGAAGAAAGAGGGCCTCAGCTGAAGTAGTAGCTGTCTTCTTTAACGCACTGCTGATGAATTGACCCCAGACCCTTTGAGACTCGAAGAGAATGGCATGATCTTAAGGATGGTAGCCATTATTCTTTGCTTTGTGACTTTTTTCTAATCAAAAATATCCCATTATTCAAACATTATTTTAAATGGTATATTCGACTCAAACAATCTTTAGGTAAATATCTGATTGATCCTTTCTAAATTCCTATCAGTGGACATCATATAATTTACATAAGTTAAAATCCAGGAATAAGAAGTAATGCCCTATGTAGTGATCTGTTTCTCTTTTTTAAAGTCCCTAAGTGTCTTGATATTTCACGAAACACTACCAGAATCAATAGAATTTGCAATATAACTGAAGATGATCATTTCTAATTTCTACCCCTCATATAATAAGATGGGTAATCATATTCTTTTGACTGCTGGATGTTTTAGTATTAACCACTTTTATGGAAATTTATACATAGCTACTATTTTGTACTGAATATGTCACCTTTCATTTCCTTGCACTCTTTTCAAATTCAATTCTGTGTGATACAACATGTCATGAAAAATATATATATATGTGTATTACTTGAGTCTAAAGGCCTTAAGAAACTACAGTCATATGAGTAACAATTCATGACTATCGTATCCTAATTGTTATGACAATTGCTGTGACAGCTTGTAAATAAAACAAAGCAAAAACCGAATAAAAAAATTTCTGAGCACCTAACGTCCAGCACAGGAGAGCTCTAAAGAACTTGAGCTCTTTAAGGCCTAGAGACAGAAGCAGGTTCAAGGAAGCAGCAAGCAAATACTGTGAAACCTTCACCCAGGATTTTGCTTCCCCTGTTTGGTCAAGTTCTGGGCCTGTCTGTGGCGCCCTAAACGGGTCCTGTGGCTGCTGCAGGAAAGGGGGTTGGTGTCAGAGGAAGGCAGCCTTCGTCCCCTCCCGCGGCTCCTCGCAGGCCTCCCCGTCCAGACAGTGAAATCTGTATGATCTGCAGGAGTTCAGAGCGTGCCACCCCCAAACATGTCACCCTGGCACGTCGACTCTTTGGAGTTAAAGGCACTGGAAAAACAGCAAATGCAAGGAAAACGCCCCGACCTTCCTAATTTTTTGTAAAATCAGGAGATGGAATTCTCGTAAGAAAGCTGCCCTCCCGGGACCGGAGGGAAGTGCCTTCCTGCGCGGAGGGGAGGCGGGGACTGTGAGCCCCCTGTGCGCGCAGGCCTCGCCAAGGGGCCTCCCCTCGTCTGCCACCCCAGGGTTGGTCGATGTCCACAGCCGCCTGTCCCTGTTCAGCCTGAAACAACAGCAAGGAGGTCTCGCCATTTCTTTGGCTCTTCATTCCTTAGGAGGGCTCTGTGTTGTGTAAAACTTGTATTGAATATAAAACCATGCTTTTGTTGGGGGTGAGAATCCCTCTCTACCCTTCACGGTTGTTCTAGGTGGTCTACGGATCAAATTACCATGCGACAGATGAACGGAAGAAAAACACCAGAGTTGAATTACGTATGCATGAGGAATCCATGGGCAGGAGGTTACTAAGCAGGGACAGAGAGGTACATGGGTCCTCCGGAACTCTGGACGGGGTGGGGAAGGAAGGCAATGCACAGGAATATGTGAAGGAGCAGCTGTTTCAGAAACAGATGTTCGCTGGGTCACAGGGAAACAATAGCACGCAGAGGAATCTGAACAGACTTCGCTAGCTCCTCCCTGCCTACCACCCTAGTTCACACTATGCGGTTATCTGCGGCGATAGCTCTCTTCCTGGAGCACTTCTTCCATCTAAATTCCTTTTATGCCATTGCGGTGGGGAGGAGGAGATCAAACTCTCTTCCTGAGCCTTTGGGCCTTGATCTTGATTGGTTTCCGTCTGATGTCATCTTCCGCTTAGGGCAGCCTGCCTTCAGCTCCTACTTTCCTTCTATTGGGTGCTAGGTCAGTTTAATTCTCAGGCCCAGCCAAAAAGAACGCAGAGGGAAGGGGCAGGTCCTGATTATTTAGTGGTGTTGATACCAGGAATAGACAGGTGCTTGGAGGGGAAGGACTTGGTGACAGAGGACAGGTCTGTCTAAAAAGCTAAAGTGGAAGAGGGGATAGGTCTGGACGACTGGCATAAGGAGGGAAGAAAGGAGGGCGGAAGCCCACCCATTTTCCTGTGGTGCTTTGGCGGGTGAGAGGCTCAAGAAGGTGTGAGTAAAGACTCTTGAGTAGAGAGAAAAGGGAACACAACGTTAATGAGATTCACAATTTGGAACGTACTTACTATCCTTCTAGGGACTGGAATCAACACCATTAGCAGCTCTCAATTAATTTTCAGTTATTTAAAGTGTGCTTTTATTTTTTATTGCCATGCAATTGACATATGACATGTAAGTTTGTGTGCAGTGTGAGGATGTGATACATTCCTGTGTTGCAGTATGACTACCACCATAGTGTTAGGGCACACCTTTATATATTTCAACACGTAGTTATTATTTTTTTTTTTGCAGTGAGAACATTTAGGATGTAATTTCTCAGCACCTTTGAAGTACATAATACAGTATCGTTAACTGTAATCACAGTGCTGTGCTTTCAATCTCCCAAACCTATCCATCTTCTAACTGCAAGTTTGTGCCTTTACCCTTTTAAAATATGACCTAGTTCCTGTATTAACCACATGGGTTGAGGTTCCAATAAAATTATGCTCTTAAATAATAACACTAACGTTCTAGAAATGCTCCCAGCATTGGGGTTTCTTACTATGCAGCCTGCGTACTCTACATATGTCCTGGGAGTCTGAGAATTTATGTTGGGTTTAATTATGGGAGGGAAGGAGATTTCACACTCTGCAAGTTCAAACTATTGAAATGAACTGAAACACAGGCAAAGGGATTTGTTTTCAGATGGAACTGCAGAGGCTTTTCTCTAAGATCACTTATGGAGATGAGGAACTGAAAGAGCCCACAGCTGTGCCCTTCAGCTGGTGGGGAGAGAAAAACCCGAGAAAGGCCCTGCGCCAGCACCCAGGTGGAAAGAAAATGCCCACGGCCTCCTGCCTGGGACAGGAAACGCTATTGGAAGCTCCCTGGATTTCCAAGACCCGGAAAGTTGGTTGAGAAGTGGAGAGAAAGCTGACGGGGAAGGTGGAGACTCTGGGAGCCCGTAGCCTCAAAGGTGGACGGAAAGCAGGTAGGGAGAGTGCCAGAGCAGACAGTGAAGGGCAGCCCCTGGTGATCTGTGAGGAGTGATGGTTTGATGCAGCCTCAGTGAAGGCCACGGGAAGGGTGGCAGCAACACTTCTCCATCTGATTCGGAAGAATTCTGCTAAGCAGAAATACAGGTGGTTGAAGGGAAAAAAATAAGGAGAAAATGGAGAAAGAAAATGAGAAAAATGAAAGAATAGGGCCCTAAGCCAGCGCAGAGCCCTCTGTCCACCACTCTGCTTTTGTTGGAGAAGGCAGTTAGACAGGGGCAGGAGGGGAGAAAGGAGGGCGGCAGGCCGCCCCGTCTCGCCCAGACCAACCCCTTTTGCAGTTCAGTTGGGACCATCCCTACTTTGGAGCACATGCACTTGAGGAAGACCCTGTCTGCTAATGACCCTGCAGCCAGCCTAATATCATAATAGCATTGGCAGTACAACAGGTTTTGCTTAGGCACTCATGGGAAAAATGACCAACACAAATGTGTGCAAAAAGGCTGAAGGGGAGGAACCAAAGTGGAGCCAAGGGTGGCGTGAGAGAGACAGAATGGGGGGAGCAAACCAAGTGAACCCCCATAAAAGACACGGGCAGCAGCTCACCCTCAGGGTCAGCCCACTCCTCTCCTCTGGAGGGGACTTATCTTTCGCTTTGCTAAGTAAAAACCCCTTGGAACTTTAACTCTCTGTTGAGTCTCTTGGCTGGATTCTTTCCTTCAGAAAGACAAGAGCCCGGGAATTCCACCTACGATACATGGCCCTGTCAGAGTTTGTAGATAGTTTATGTATTTATTTAGGAGTAGGCCGAATGGGAGCCCTCCAGGTTCCCAGGGAAGTCCCCGGAGAACGACAGGCCACAGATTGAGAAAACATGGCAAAATGGGCCCCTCAGTTTCAGCCCCTCCAGGTGACGAGGGCCCGAGAGGCTAGGACTGAAGGAAGGGGAGGGAATTTGAGTCTTACCTACCTGTCTCTGATTTACTAGGCCATGTTTCTCATTGTATTTATTAACAAAATCTGTGTGTATTAGTGTTCTGTTGTTCCTGTAATAAATTACCACATACTTGGTAGCTTAAAAAGTAGTAATTTACTATATCACAGTTTCGTAGATGCCTGCTGTAGGCCTCAGGAGGTTAACCTCACGATGTTGGCAGGACTGGCTCCTTTCTGGAGCCTCAGGGGAAACCCGTCTCCTTGCCTTTTCAGCTTGCTGAGGACTCTGACAGCCCTTGGCCCAGGGCTCCCTTTCTCTCAAAGCCGGCACTGTTGCTCTCTCTGACCACCCATTCCTGGTCACGTGCCCTCTGTCCTGACCTCCACAGAGACTTTCAACCTTTACGAGATTAAATCCGGCGTGCCCGATGAATTCAGGCTCACCTCCTCATCTCAGAGTCCTTAACCTTCATCGCATCTTCAGTGCCTCTTTTATTACATAATATATTTACCACTTCCTGAGAAATGGACTGGGCCTTTTGGGAGCAGGTATTATTTTGCCTAACAAACTTTGTAAACAGAACTTTTCTCCCCACTTATTAAATGAATGAGGAGAAAATGATATTACTATATGTGGTTCTACTCAAAAGTGTCTTGAAAGACTTTACCTGGATTAAAACATTCAATTTACATGACAAACATTCAAGCAGACTGGGAAATCACAGAACACAGTAATAGGATCAAGAAGTAAATGGCCTCTGTATCACAAATACGTATTTCATGCGCATCTTTGAATTAGGCAAATACATTTCTTCTTTGAGTGTATCAGCTACACAGTCCAGAAATGGAAGTCAGGGATGACTTTTTGGAAATGTCATAAAATATATTGATCCTTCTTGCATCGAGTATATTTCTAGGTGAGCAGCCCATATTCATTCCACCACTCTTCACCAGACAGGTAAGCCTCAGAGAAGAATTTAAACCTAATACCATCCCCTTTGCTCTGATCTTATTCTTTAGTTAGATGTTTAGGTATACAGAATGAACCATTTTCTTGATAGCATAGCATCTGTCTTATTTCCATATTCAGTCATTTGAGAACTACTACACTTAGGGAGCCAGTGAAACACTGCATATTTTTACAATTGAGTGTCTGTGGCCAACCTGTGAGCATTGTGCCAAGGAGAAGACAGGTTTCTGGGTGGTCACATTCTGTGATAACATCCCTGTTGTTAACAGCAGTGACAGAGTCTGTGATCTGACTGCTTTAGCAAAGCTCATGGTTTTGGCTATAAATTTTAAAGTGATATCAAGAACCCGAGACTGAGACATTGGAGTAAAAGTGAGGTTATAATTCTCCACTTGGATTAATGGCAACATGTGTGCGTATAGCTGTGCATGGGTTTTTGACAAAAGAAATGGATTAATCAAGTTGATACAACAAAAGCCTTCTCTTCCTCATTAACAATTAAAAGATGCGAATTTTGGCAAATGCCCATAACCAAATCTTGTAGCTGTGATAGTTCTATAAGATACAGAGATGGTGTGCATGATACTTTGAGCATGTGTACCGAGGAAATATAAAAATAAATTTGAATATAATTGAGAAAAGACTATTTAAAAAATAGGAACAAAGTATTTTTTCCTTTAAGATTCAAAGTCCTTTGGGTTTTATAGAAATAACTCATCTTTTTTCCTACATGTTGGAAAACAGTGGCTTACAATGAGCTGTAAAACAATGATATATTCAGAATAAAAAGACATTGGTACACAGCTTTTCTAATTTCTACTTGAAAAATCTCTTGATTTGTCCTATAGAGCTAAAAGTTTTGGACACTAAGTCTAATTCTCAATTTCTTTGGAAAAATGACCCTTATGAGTTCCTGTTTGGGGGAAGGTGTACCAGTAAATAACAAAGCATATCTTTCATTCAAGGTTTGAATTAACTGAGACTATGGTATTGAAATCTGGGAAGTAAAGGAGAAGGTATCAAAGAAAGGGGAGAGATTAGAATTTATTCACCATGTATCCCTACATTGTATTTCATAATTGATTTATATCTTTAAGAGAAGGATAAGGTTTGGAACAATGAGGATTAATAGCTCACTCTTCACAATTTCAGGAAAGTTATGGTTGAATTTGCATTGCAAAACCCTTCATGTGTAGTTATATTTATGTTGTGTATCTAAGTTATTGAGTTCATTTGACTATTTTAGGTTCTCCAGCACAATACACACTGCTTGTACTCATCACATAGCAAAAGGAGTCATGCAGAGAAGTCATGAGCTTTATAGATATTCAGTCCTACAGTCCAGCATGGCTTCATTTTGTCACTAAGTATGTAGCCCAGGGGGATTCATTATTCTCAGAGAGTCAATATTCTTCTCTATATCTCACATATGTTATGATTAAATAAACTAAATGGATATGAAAATGTCCAGAAAATAGGCAGGCATAAGATCACCTAATTAATTTCAAAACTGAATTTTATTAAAACAGCAATCAGATACCTCTATACACCTCTTAGAATCTCCAAAATCAAGAACACTGACAACACCAAATTCTGGTGAGAATGTGGAGCAACAGGAACTCTCATTCATTGCTGGTGGGAATGCAAAATGGTACAGCCACTTTGGAAGACAGTTTGGAAGTTTCTTACAAAATTAAACATGTTCCTTCCATAAGATTCAGCAATCGTGATTCTTGCTGTTTACCCAAAGAAGCTGAAAACTTGTGTCCACACACACAAAAAAACCTGCACACAGATGTTTATAGCAGCTTTATTCATATTTGTGAAAATGTGGAAGTAACTGAGATGTCCTTCAACCAGTGAATGGATAAATAAACTGTGGTGCATCCAGCCCATGGATATCATTCAGTACTAAAAGGAACTGGGTTATCAAGCCATGAAGAGACACCCAGGAAACTTAAATATGCATTACTTAGTGAAAGAAGCCAATCTGAAATGGCTACATACTTTATGATTCCAACTCTGTGACATTCTGGAAAAGGCAAGACTATGGAGATGGTAAAATGATGAGTGATTTCCCATGGGTAGCAGGAGGGAGGTTGAATAGGTGGATAACGGGGGGGGGGGCGGTTTAGGGGAGTGAAAATAACCTCTGTGGTACTATAGTGGTGATTGCATGGCATTATGCATTTCTCCAAATTCATAAAACATATAATACCAAGAATGACCCCTCAGGCAAACTTGGGACTTTGGCAATTATGATGTACCAAGGTAGGATCAATTGTAACACATGTACCACTTTGGTAGGAGATGTTTATAATGGGGAATCTATGCATCTATGGGAACAGGTGGTATAAGGGAAATCTTTTACCTTCCTCTCAATTTTTCTGTGAACCTAAAGCTGTTCGCAGAAAATTGAGTCTTAAAAAATTTAAATGTCACAAGAACTATTAACCTTTCTAGAATTTCAAAATCAGATGATAGGATATTTCTGACAAGAGATCATACACACACACATACAAATATATACAAATGTCCTTAATCTAAAAATTAAGAATTCAGACTTCCGGGAAGATGGCGGTGAGAGCAGGGCGGGAGAACTCTCCTCCCAACACTATATTTATCTACGAAAACACAGAAAATACATCTATTCCTAAAAGAGAGACAAGAATACACAGGAAAGCGCACAGCGTGCAGCTACACCCGAGAGGACTCGGCACCCCAAGAGGCGGGTAAGATACGGAGCCGCGACCCGGCGGGACGCGAGCCCTCCCCCACCCCAGCGCACCAGCGGGAGGAGAGGATTCAGAGCCGGGAGGGAGTGGAAGTACACCCCGAGAAGTAGCCAGCCCCGGTGATCTGTGCGGGGAGCGCTGACCCACATTGCGCAGTGCAGCAGAGATTGGAGAGACAGAGGGGCAGGATCTGAGCGGGGAACGCGCCAGGGTACTTGCAGCCAGCTCCCGGGAAGGAAAAAAAAAAAAAGCGTGCGCTTTCTTCAGCGGTCTTAAAGAAACAGGAGCCCAGCGGAGGAGCCAGATCGCCCCAGTACACTCAGCCCAGCAGGCTGGCAGTCCTGGGGAGTTTCAGATGCCTTAGCTGGCGACTGTGGAAGTGTAGCCATACTTACACTCCTCACTGAGATCAACAGCCTCCTATTCGTTCCCACCCCTGCCAGAGCGATAAAGGGCCCTGCGGAGCGGCACAGTCACAGCTGTGGAATAGTGGGGCAATAGCGCCACCTAGAGCATTCCCACAGAATCTACGTCAGGTGGGCATTTTTTTTTGTTTTTTTTGTTTTGTTTTGTTTTTTGTTTTGTTTTTGTTTTTTCTTTTCTTTCTTTCTTTCTTTCTTCTTTTTTTTCTTTTTTTTTCTCTTTTTTTCTTCTCTTTTTAAAGTCTTAAAGAGCCCAGCTGACATACGTGGCAACTATCAGTGACCAATTCTATAGCCATGAAAAGACAGAGGAATATGGTTCAGACCAAAATCAACCAGACAACCCCAGAGAGGGAGTCTGAAGGGATGGAAATGCACAGCCTCCCTGAAAAAGAATTCAGAATAAAAGTCTTAACCATGCTGATGGACCTACAGAGAAATGTGCAAGAGCTGAGGGAGGAAGTGAGGGAACTGAGGAAAGACAATACAGAAATGAGACAAGCGATCGACGGGCTTAACAGCAGAATGGATGAGATGCAAGGACTGTTAATGGAATAGAAAACAGAGAACAGGAGTACAGAGCAGCTGAGGCAGAGAGAGATAAAAGGATTTCTAGGAATGAAAGAATATTAAGAGAACTGTGTGACCAATCCAAACGGAACAATATTCGCATTATAGGAGTACCAGAGGAAGAAGAGAGAGAAAAAGGGATAGAAAGTGTCTTTGAAGAAATAATTGCTGAAAACTTTTCCTCGCTGGGGAAGGAAGCAGTCTCACAGTCCACCAAAGCTCATAGATCTCCCAACACAAGGGACCCAAGGAAGACAACACCAAGACACATAATAATTAAGATGGCAAAGATCAAAGATAAAGACAGGGTATTAAAGGCAGCTAGAGAGAGAAAAAAGATCACCTACAAAGGAAAACCCATCAGACTATCATCAGACTTCTCAACAGAAACCTTACAGGCCAGAAGAGAATGGCATGATATATTTAACGTTATGAAACAGAAGGGCCTCGAACCAAGAATATTGTATGCAGCACGATTATCATTTAAATATGATGGAGGGATTAAACAATTTCCAAACAAATGAAAGTTGAGAGAATTTGCGTCTCATAAACCACCACTACAGGATATCTTAAATAGACTGCTCTAGATGGAAGCACACCTAAGGCTAAAAAGATGTCACCAGACAAAATAAAATCATAGCAAAGAAAGCAGACCATCCAAATACTAACTAAAGGCAAAGAATAAAACACCTATTATAGAAAGAATGGAGGAGGAGGAATAAGAAGGGAGAGAAAGAAAGAAACATCAGACTGTGTTAACAATAACTTAACAAGAAAGTTAAGTTAGATTGTTAGATAGTAAAGAAGCAACCCTTGAACCCTTGGTAACCATGAATCTAAAGCCAGCAATGGCAAAAAGTACATACCTATCGATAATCACCCTAAATGTAAATGGACTGAATGCACCAATCAAGACACAGCGTAACAGAATGGATAAAAAAGCAAGACCCATCTATATGCTGCCTACAAGAAACTCACCTCAAATCCAAAGATATACACAGACTAAAAGTGAAGGGATGGAAAAAGATATTTCATGCAAACAACAAAGAGAAAAAAGCAGGTGTTGCAGTACTTGTATCAGACAAAATAGACTTCAAAACGAAGAAAGTAGCAAAAGATAAAGAAGGACATTACATAATGATAAAGGGGTCAGTCCAACAAGAAGATATAACCATTATAAATATACATGCACCCAACACAGGAGCGCCAGCATATGTGAGACAAATACTAAAAGAATTAAAGGAGGAAATAGACAGCAATTCATTCATCCTAGGAGACATCAACACACCCCTCACTCCAGAGGACAGATCAACCAGACAGAAAATAAGTAAAGACACAGAGGCACTGAACAACACACTAGAACAGATGGACCTAACAGACATCTACAGAACTCTACACCCAAAAGCAACAGGATACACATTCTTCTCAAGTGCACATTGAACATTTTCCAGAATAGACCACATACTAGGCCACAAAAAGAACCTCAGTAATTTCAAAAATATTGAAACCCTACCAACCAACTTCTCAGATCACCAAGGTATAAAACTAGAAATAAATTTTAGAAAGAAATCAAAAAGGCTCACAAATACATGGAGACTTAACAACATTCTCCTCATTAATCAATGGGTTAATGACCAAATCAAAACAGAAATCAAGGAATATATGGAGACTAATGACAACAGCAACACAAAGCCACAACTTCTGTGGGACACAGCAAAGGCAGTTCTAAGAGGAAAGTATATTGAAATCCAGGCCTATTTAAAGAAAGAAGAACATTCCCAAATGAATAGTCTAAAGACACAATTACTGAAATTGGAAAAAGAAGAACAAATGAGGCCCAAAGTCACCAGAAGGAGGGACATAATAAAGATTAGAGAAGAAATAAATAAAATTGAGAAGAATAAAACAATAGAGAAAAATCAATAAAACCAAGAGCTGGTTCTTCGAAAAAATAAACAAAATAGATAAACCCCTAGCCAGACTCATTAAGAGAAAAAGAGAATCTACACACATAAACACAATCAGAAATGAGAAAGGAAAAATCACGACGGACCCCACAGAAATACAAAGAATCATAAGAGAATATTATGAGAATCTATATGCTAACAAGCTGGAAAACATAGAAGAAATGGACAACTTCTTAGAAAAATACAACCTTCCAAGACTGACCAAGCAAGAAACAGAAAAACTAAACAGACCAATCACCAGCGATGAAATCGAATTGGTAATCAAAAAACTACCCAAGAACAAAACCCCCGGGCCTGATGGATTCACCTCTGAATTCTACCAGACATATAGAGAAGAAATAACACCGATTCTCCTTAAAGTTTTCCAAAAAATAGAAGAGGAGGGAATACTTCCAAACTCATTCTATGAAGCCAGCATCACTCTAATACCAAAACCGGGCAAAGACCTCACCAAAAAAGAAACTTACAGACCAATATCCCTGATGAACGTAGATGCAACAATACTCAACAAAATATTAGCAAACCGAATCCAAAAATACATCAAGAGGATCATACACCATGATCAAGTGGGTTTCATCCCAGGGATGCAAGCATGGTACAACATTCAAAAGTCCATCAACATCATCCACCACGTCAACAAAAAGAAGAACAAAAACCACATGATCATCTCCATAGATGCTGAAAAAGCATTTGACAAAATTCAGCATCCATTCCTGATTAAAACTCTCAAAAATGGGTATAGATGGCAAGTACCTCAACATCATAAAGGCTATATATGACAAACCCACAACTAACATCATCCTTAATGGCGAGAAGCTGAAAGCTTTTCATCTAAGATCGGGAACAAGACAGGGATGCCCACTCTCTCCACTGTTATTCAACATAGTACTGGTGGTCCTGGCACAGCAATCAGACAAAACAAAGACATACAAGGCATCCAGATTGGTAAAGAAGAAGTCAAATTGTCACTATTTGCAGATGACATGATACTGTACATAAAAAACCCTAAAGATTCCATTCCAAAACTACTAGAAGTAATATCTGAATTCAGCAAAGTTGCAGGATACAAAATTAACACACAGAAATCTGTTGCTTTCCTATACACTAATGATGAACTAACAGAAAGAGAAATCAGAAAAACAATTCCATTCACAATTGCATCAAAAAGAATAAAATACCTAGGAATAAACCTAACGAAGGAAGTGAAAGACATGTACTCTGAAAAGTACAAGACACTCCTAAGAGAAATTAAAGAGGACACTAACAAATGGAAATGCATCCCATGCTCTTGGCTAGGAAGAATAAATATTGTCAAAATGGCTATATTACCTAAAGCCATCTACAGATTCAATGCAATCCCTATCAAACTACCAACAGCTTTCTTCAATTAACTGGAACAAATAATTCTAACATTCATGTGGAACCACAAAAGACCCCGAATAGCCAAATCAATCCTGAGAAGGAGGAATAAAACAGGGGCAATTACACTCCCTGACTTCAAGCTCTACTACAAAGCCACAGTAACCAAGACAATTTGGTATTGGCACAAAAACAGACCCACAGACCAGTGGAACAGAATAGAAAATCCAAACATTAACCCAAACATATACAGTCAATTAATATTTGATAAAAGTGCCTTGGATATACAATGGGGAGATGACAGCCTCTTCAGCAGCTGGTGTTGGAAAAACTGGACAGCTACATGTAAGAGAACGAAACTGGACTACTGTCTAGCCCCATACACAAAGGTAAACTCAAGGTGGATCAAAGACTTGAATGTAAGTCATGAAACCATAAAACTCTTAGAAAAAAACATAGGCAAAAATCTCTTGGACATAAACATGAGCAACTTCTTCATGAACATATCTCCCGGGCAAGGGAAACAAAAGCAAAAATGAACAAGTGGGACTATATCAAGCTGAAAAGCTTCTGTACAGCAAAGGACACCATCAGTAGAACAAAAAGACATCCTACAGTATGGGAGAATATATTCATAAAAAACGTATCTGATAAAGGGTTGACATCCAAAATATATAAAGAACTCATGCACCTTAACAAACAGAAAGCAAATAATCCAATTAAGAAATGGGCAGAGGACATGAATAGACACTTCTCCAAAGAAGAAATTCAGATGGCCAACAGGCACATGAAAAGATGCTCCACATCGCTAATCATCAGAGAAATGCAGATTAAAACCACAATGAGATATCACCTCACACCAGTGAGGATGGCCAACATCCAAAACACAAACAACAACAAATGTTGGCGAGGATGTGGAGAAAAGGGAACCCTCCTACACTGCTGGTGGGACTGCAAATTAGTTCAACCATTGTGGAAAGCAGTATGGAGGTTCCTCAAAAAACTCAAAATAGAAATACCATTTGACCCAAGTATTCCACTCCTAGGAATTTACCCTAAGAATGCAGCAGCCCAATTTGAAAAGGACAGATGCACCCCTATGTTTATTGCAGCACTATTTACAATAGCCAAGAAATGAAAGCCACCTATGTGTCCATCAGTAGATGAATGGATAAAGAAGAAGTGGTACATATACACAATGGAATATTATGCAGCCATAAGAAGAAAACAAATGCTACCATGTGCAACAACATGGATGCAGCTAGAGGGTATTATGCTCAGTGAAATAAGCCAAGCTGAAAAAGACAAGTATCAAATGATTTCACTCATATGTGGAGTATAAGAACAAAGAAAAAATATTGAAGGAACAAAACATCAGCAGACTCACAGAACCAAAGAACGGACTAATAGTTACCAAAGGGAAAGGGACTGGGGAAAATGGGCGGGAAGGGAGGGATAAGAGGGAAAAAGGGGCATTATGATTACCAGATGTAATGTTGGGGGGCCACGGGGAGGGCAGTACAACTCAGAGAAGACAAATAGTGATTCTATAGCATCTCACTATGCTGATGGACAGTGACTGTAATGGGGTTGGTGGAGGGGACCTGATGAAGGGGTAGTTTAATAATCGTAATATTGCACATGTAATTGTAAATTAATGATAATGAAATTAATTATATTAAAAAAAGAAAAGAAAAGAAAACACACATCTCCCTATGAAGCAGTCTTGGCAAAGAAACATGCCCTGAATCTGATTAAGTCTCTAGGGCTTAGACCAGAGTACCAAATTTATAGGAAATACGGAGGAACATGTTTAACAACATAAGGGAAATGCAATCTGCAAAAGCCAAACTGGGGGAACTTCAACAGGACAAATTACTCGGTTTCTTCAACAAGTAAACTGTATGGAGAATAGATAGATGGAGAACCTACGGATTAAAAGACTTAACAGGCATATCAATCAACTGCCATATATGAAACTTTGGATCCTGATTCAAAGAACAGACTGTAAAGAAAAACAACAAATCACTAATGACATTAATGAAACAATTATAAATTGGAACAGAGACCGGATAACTGATTATATTAAGGAGTTGTTATGGTGTGATGATGATATATGTTTCAAAAAATAATACTTATCTTTTTAGAGATACCAGAACATGAGAGGGGGAACAGCATGGGGTATGGATAAAATAAAACTGAGTTGATAATTGTTGAAGCTGAGTGATAAGTACATGGGAATTCATTACAGTATCTATTTATTTTTGTGTTTATTTGAAAGTCTGTAAAACAAAAGTTTTAAAAGCTAAAAAATAATATAGAAGGATTGAAATAATATGGGAAAATATGATTATGAAAATGAACTTTTTTTTGAAAGGTAGGTCATACACCTGAAGCAGTGTTGGGATGTGGGATGTTATAAAGATAATTCTCTTTTTAATTCTTACATGCTATACTTAATGACATTTCATTAGAATGTATTTCACATATAGTTAATTTTGTCCCCAAACTTTTCATGTTTTGTATTAATAAGGCACCATATAATCAATGTATAACAAATTAATAGAAGTATTTGCCTTGGGGTTAACTTTAAGGATATTGTTCAGAATAGAAACCTATCAAAGTCTACTGTTTTGACTTTCCATGGCTGAAGTTTAAAGGAAGGTCTCTGACACAGAGGCAAAAAGGCTGTGTGTGTGTGTGTATGTGTGTACCTAGCCTGAAACAATAAAACACCTTTTGCTGGTAGTCAGCTTTATAAAGGAAAAAAAAAAATTAAGAATTCACTTAAGCTAGATAATTTGTGAATGTTGATTTTCTTTATTTTAATGAATATCTCAAATTATCTCCATGCCTTTTCTTGAATCATTTTATTTGTAATAAAATATTACAATAAGGTATAATAATTGTGTTATATTACATAAATGAGCTTTAATTTGTATATGTTAAATGTGAATTCATATTTTCCAATTATGCATACAAAAGATATATGTATATTTATTTCTCCATTCCACTGGTCTATTGTGACTGGCTATGTTTTTACAGTGAGTTCACTGTGTTTTAAAATATGCACTAACATGTTATTTTATCCCTTCTCTCCCTCTTCTGTTCCTTCCTTTTTGCAGTGAAACACTGAATTCTAAAAGAGCATCTGTCATAAGAGCTTGTGTTGTAGAAAAAATGGATTTATTTACAAGGCACATCTTGGCAAATATTCTTAGATTTCACCTAAAATCTCAGGAAAACCAGACTCTTTCATCATTCATAGGATCAAATAAAGTACTTCACATTACTTTTTGTCATCAACAGGGAGCATATAAAATATTTAAACTATATGATAGAGCCTAAAACTCTAGTTTGTCAAATTCTTCGGGCATTTGCCCATGCACATGGCTAAAGTAGAAAGTTAGAACGCTTCCTGTCTCTCTGTATAGCCCAAGAAATCAGTCATCACCATCTTCTTAAGGAAATTGCTTTATTAGCACACATACAGAGACACGCTGAGACAGAGACAATGATAGACAGAAAAGCTAAGGAACGAGATCATATGAAGAATTTACTGGATCTGTTTCTGTGGAATAAACATTTCTTTAAAGGAAACCAATAGTACATTGATGTTTATCACATAAAGGATATTTTAAAACTATTATCCTATTAAACATTTGGACTCATATGAAAAGGAAACCTACTGCAATAGTCAGTTTGTGTTTTGGGTCATTTCTATGCTGTATACAGGTATGGTTACCCTACTTTTTAATCTTTTTACAAAGAACTACAGGCCACGGCATAGTCAGATACTAAATGTATTTTGGTTTAAAATGCGCACTGTTTTAAGGTCATTCTTTAATATTCAATGTTATTACCAGTGTTGTTAAATATCCAAGTATGCAAAGTAGATGAACCTATACGAGGAAAATAACAGTTTCTTGTTTCTGACCTAAAGGCTTCGGTAGTGAGGGGCCAGGAAGAAGGGAGTTCTTGTGGGATGGCCAGACCGGAGAAGGAGGGAGGAGGGTGAGATGGGGGAAGAGCACTGACCACTGGCTCAGATGCTGGTCCCAAACCTAGATATGCAGTGATATAAAATGAGAAAAACAAATCAGTTGACCAAAAGTGTTTAGGCAACAGTCGATGAGTCTCCATCCAAAAGGATTGATATGCATGTGCTCCCAGCCACATCACACTGGAAGAAGAAAGCTTGGGACAAAGTGTTTTTTCCCTTGGGGCAAAAGAGGGGTAGATTCAAACAGAAACAAATTGCATTTCTATCTTTTCCTCTTTATTCACAACACCGAGTAAATAGCTTTTTAGAAAAAACAATATATATAAATTAGCCTCTATATTTCACAGAAATCTCTTCCATTGAATTAAATCATGCATAGGTATGATTAAAATACTCTGTTTATTAAGCAAATTCTGGAAGCTATTTTTCAATGATCTATTATCAGGGGACTAATTGAAGAAAATTAGTTTTTTTTTCTAGTTGGGGTATCAATTTGGGGTACCATCAGAAACTGGCAATAGATACTGGAATTATAAAAACAGGAAAGTACTCAGTTATCTTGGCCTTATTTACATGTCTCAGAAATAAGAATGTCAGTTCTCCTATTTTCTACTTTGTCATTATGAAATTTTTTTCCAAATCTTCATTTCCCTTCTCCTTGTAAAAACTTAAAATACTTTAATCTTATGTATTTAACTTTCTCCTGGACATTTTAGCTGAGATGCTCTATTTGCAGTTAAAGTCAATATGTCAGAAAGCCAATCCTTTACCTGTGTGGAAATGTTAATAATAATGACTAAATTTATGTGGCATTTAATTATCTACATCAGACAATTTTTTGTATTAGGCATAAGGCCAACACACATTAATAACCTGGCAATGATCATGTACTTAGTGACACAAATCTACATACATACATGCAAATATCTCTTTTCTACATACAAGGTATTCATTCAACATATATTTACTTAGCACTACGAAGTTTTATTGGTTCCTGGGGTATAAGCAAGACCATGAAACATTTCCTTCCTTTGTAGAGTTCAAGTGACATTTTGATATTGAATTAGCTTCCTAATAGGTCGTCTTGCTTTTTGTTCCCTTTACACATCCTCCTATATGACCATATTGACAGAATCTACTAAGATTGTCATAGAGCATATATTCCCCCACAACCTGATGATATAAATGACTGTGTGATTAATCACAAATTGAAGTTTACCTGTCTTAGCTCAGCACGTGTGAACCATGTTGAATTGTCTCCTGTATTTCCAACAACTTTCTGGGCTATTAATACTGGTGCATTCATTACGGTCCTTGGAAAATGTTCTAATATATTCCTAGTTTGCCTTGTCTGATACCAATCATCTTCATTAGCCTCATCCATTTCTCTATGTGAGACTAACCATCAAAGCTGCGGATCCTTCCTTGATGTTCCTTAAATCCTCCCCTAACCAACAGTCTCTGTGAAGATCTCACTTTCTGATACACCATAGCAATTGCGATTTCTGTGAGTGCTGGCATTTATCGTTTTTTATCACTGTTTTTCTTTTGTATGTGTGTGTGTCTTCTCAAACAGATTGGTAAATCAAAGAAGAGTTTTCACTACATCTTCAATACAATTCATCATGAAGTATGATTTACTAAATGACAGTATAACAATACTTTGAATAATCCATTAATTTGTCAATTCTGTTACTCATTATGGGATGTTCCAGATTAGGTTCTACAGTTTAGAAACAAATGGAGAACAAAACATATGATTAGTAACAATAATAAAAGTAGCAGTTCAATAAATGTAAAATGTTCACAATGCTTATCTTTATATGTGACCTTGAATTTTGCTAATGTATATTTATTTTTATCTGACAGACTAGTTTTTAATAAAATAGAATTGCTATTAAAACCTATTACATGATTTAAATAAATCATTCACATAATTTTTATACATGCATTATAACTAATTCACATCACATTTCCTTTTACAGTAACCTAAACATGAATGTTACCCATTTAGTAATAGTTATTTTTCTCAGTGATACCGAAGACATCTTTATTCTCTCTCTGTATCCACCAACAATCTGCCAAAAATGAGCAAATATCAATATGTAGGAGGAATATATGAAGTTACATACTCAGGAGAAATTCAGAATATGACAGACAAAACAGTGCAATTATGGAAAGGAAAATAGTTTAGCAGAAATCCAATAAAACCTGTTTTTGAATTAACTTGGGAATGTTATCAGGTAGAAAAAGAAACATTAGTATTTAATAGTTATATTAAAATTCATTCAGTAATAAAAGGAACATGCCTTAAGCAAATCAAAACGAAAAAACTAATAACTTTGAGTCAATTAGAGTAATTAGATGGTATTGGAAGAACAATAAGAGGAACCTAAGTGGTGTGTACCTTCCCCCATTACTGAACAAATGCAATTTCATATTTTTTGTTGCTATAAAACTGTTTTCTCCCTTATATTATCTTTTCTTCTCTTTTCCTTCAATTAAAAAGTATATAGTTGTATAAACTGTAATTTAATATTTCTTTTCAATGACGTTCCCTGACATATTTGTCAGATCAATTTATTACATAGGTCTCAGTACAGTTAGTAAGGGCGAAGTACATTGTGGAAACCATCCCACGCGATGAGCACTGTTACCTATGGTCCTGCACGTTGTGATCCATGGGTTATTCGGAAATGAAGGTGCGTTAGAGATGGAAAGAGGATTTGGATGTCATTGAATCCATGCTTTATGCTAAGAACTGAATTGAGCTGAATCGCAGATGTGTCCACAATTACTGTACTGAAAGTCAGTAGAGTCCAGGTCTTCTAGCAGGATATGGACCAAATGCATTCTTCTTTTAATTTACACACTAATAAACTGCCAGCAGGTCTGTGCAAGAGTTCTGAAAATTCAGAAACCAAAACAGTGCATTGTCCCATTGTTCAGAACTGTTTCACTATTCAAAATATTCTCTCTCTCTCTCTATATATATATATAGTATATACATTAATGTATAATGTGCATTGTATATATGTTAACACATAATATATGCATATACATTAATGTATATTGTGTATACATAAAGAAAAATGAAAAAAATATTAAAGACTCTATGCTAAATAAACTTCTCTTAAAAAATACAGGTAATTTAAGTATAATAATTTCCTCATCTTTTATCCTGGTGGATGAACAAATGCAACCCAAAGATCATAACCAAAGTAGTGGAAGTTTAAATATATAATGCCCAAACCTAACAAACAGAAAAGCAAATATTGTGTGTGAATGCAAAATTATTTATGTGCAACATTAAAAAGACTAATAGAACACAATGAAATTATGCATTAAAATTAACAGATGAAACATGAAATAAGAAAATAAATTGAGATGTAAAGATGTGATAAAATCATCCTCCAAAAAAGAAAAAAAAGTAAATTATTACTAGGTAATAGGAACAAAGGAGAATTTGTCCTATTTAATAGATGGATCATTTGAAAAGCACTAAAAATTTTGGAAGTAAAAGGATAAGGAAACATACACTAAGCAAACGGACAAACAGCAAGAAGGAGGCAGTATAGCCACAAGACCAAGGAGAAGCTGGCCAGTGTGTAGTGATGAGTATGGAATCCAAAATGAACATCTGGCTTTTATGTCATGATGCAAATAAAACTATGGATCAATAAGTATAGAAGCTACAGGAGAAATAGCTTGACATACTGTAAGAGTAAGGCTTTAGCTATCTTATCTCAGGATACAATGGTAAATGTAGTAAAGTAGTCCACTTCCAAAACAAATATACTTTCTTGAGCACATATTTTTAAAAATGGGCTATTTTGAAATCATATGGATGGTGGAAAAATAGCAACAGTTATATAGGAAATTAAAAATAGGTAATATTCAATAGTAAATACATTCACTTTAGAAATCTGGATAAAATTAATGCTTTTCTTTGAAAATCTATATTATTATAACTCACCAACAATGTCCTACAGAAATTATTAAAAATAAATGATAGCAAATAATTATATATGTCATAAGAAATTTTCAAGCCAGTATCCAGGCTAAATATTCCAAGAAGAAAATTCTTTCAAACTGTCAAAGACAGTTTTAATTTCAAATTTATTTAACTCATAAAATGCTGAGAGATGGAAAAATGGTTCCATTGTTTTTTAACAAAGTCAGCATTACACTAATAAAAGAATAAATAAAACCTAAATACTTTCAAATATTCCTAATTAAGAATATTGATTAAAATTTTCTTAGATATATTAACAATAAAATTTTCACGTTATTTTTTATGGTCATTTATTTTTTTTTCAGAAATTAAGACAAACAGACATAAATACATATAAACTGTCAGTTTATTACTTAAATTACAGGGAAAAGATGGATTATTTAACCAGTACCTATGGAACAATTTAGTACTGCTTAGAAAAAAAATGTGCTACCCAACTCCTTAAACTAGATTAATTCCAGAGTTAGTGGGGGTTATTTTACTTTTTAATGCATTCATATAGATATCCAGAGACATTTACACAAAATCATAAATACAACAAATATGCTTTTTCTCTGTAAATACATCTCCTTGCTCATGTATTTTTCTTCTTTTGTTTTTGACTCTGCTGATCCTTGTTTTTCATCTATTCTATGTAGGAAAAGCCATCGTCACATAATTTCTACAGCAATACACAAGGATGGATTTCCCATATTTCCCCCACAATCATATAACCCTAGGCAGACAAATACGCCCGTCACATGTATGGACTGTTTTGAGTCATAATTTGTTTTATAAGGAAAGGAATGTTTTCTGTGCCTTGGTTTCTTATGCCTCATAGACGTTCCTGTGAGTTGGCTTGTCCACTGCTCACTTGCTCCTTTAAGGGCCCTGTGGTTGATGGCAATTTCCCAGACTGCTTTTCAGAATTTCTTCCTGTGTTTTTGTTTTCAGCAATTATACTGCGATGCGCCATGGTGTAGTTTTCTGTGTATTTATATTGCTAAGGATTTGCAGAGATTTTGCATGTTATTTGACGCCTTGTATCAATTTTTTAAATTCTCAGACATTGTTTCTTCTAATATTACTACATAATAATTACTTTTCTCCTCCCCATGAATTTCATTTTGATTTTCATTTTCATTTTCATTTTTATCTTTTTTTATCTTTTTCCCCCTTTGAGTGCTTCAGTTTGGTTTTGTTCTCTTGACCTGTCCTCTGTTTCACTAACCTTTTTATTCTTGTTGATGAAATGATGAGCCCGGTATTTTAAGAACTTTGCCTGATAAGAAAGTCAGTATTTAGATCCCCAGGGATCATTTTCTAATATCAGTTTTTTCTCTTCATTTTCCCTGACTTGATCATGTATCAATCTGCCTTATTATGTTTAAATGGATGCCAACTGTTCTGTGTGAAAAACAGTGGAGATTCCAAGTGTGCTTAGATTAATAATAATAAGTAATGAGAAAATGTGTAATTGGACTTTTCTCCTAAAAACAGGAGGTATAAATTGGCAGGAACCTTTCCTAGGATATTTTGATAATTGAAATTCAGAATTATGCATCATTTTTACCTCACAACTACTTTTTTCTTTAGAAAGCTATACTTAAAAAGTACTCACTCAGTGTTACAAAAATACATGTGAAGGATTTTATTATAACATTTTTATAAATGTAAATGTGGCTATTGGCATAAATACTGATTGAGCACGTGTATAATCACATGATAGATTATCAGAAATACATAGAATGTTTAATTTATAATACTAAGTATAAAATTGGACCTTTGGCTTGTTTTCACAGCATACAACTTATGTAATACACCAAAACACACATTTAACTGGATAGAATATACTGAGAATATTTTGATAAATAATCATAAAATAACTAAACTATAGCTTATTCATATAAGCTATAGCATTTAAAAATGCATATTTCTGTAGATACAAAAGCATGAATTTGATTTACACTAGGTAGAATTTTTGACAGTCTTAATGACAAGTTAAAATAAATATTTTAATTTCCTTTTCCTTCTACTACATGGCCTCCTTCTACCTCAACACTCAATGGCCTTGGCTTGCTTTATATAATTTTACACTGTTAATTTAGTTTCTTTAGAGTCACCCTCACAAGATTAGATGAAGTCACATCCATGAATAAGATACATGAGAATGAAGGGATGTTTTAATATAATTAACCAGCAAGGTTTAGTTCTGTACAGCTTCTTGTAATATTTTTCTACTTAGCTGGATTTTGAAATTCCTTTGTTTTACCACACCTCTTTCATTAATCCGAACAGGAGGTAGAATAAAAATAATGCAGTTGAAATGATGTAGACAAACAAATCACCTTTCAGATAGTAAGTAAATAAAGAATTTCATAGAGGTATGTTCCCCTAGTTGTTAGGAATTCATTTTTTCAATGTTTCACTTGATGGTAAACAATACAACTGCTAATCCTGAGTTTCACTGACATAAAAATCTATGCATATATGGTCTCTGTTATAAAAGTCTGAAGCAGAAAGGCATAGTTAACATTTAAAGATTCTTCGACTGCGCATGTGTATGCTTAGTGGTCCCATAACAGAAGCTCAAATTGCCAGTGGTTGACCAAGCAAATCTACCAATTCTTAAAATGTGAATGAATTCCGGAACTCATGGTTTAACTGAACCCCTCAGTCATATATCCCATTTTCAGTTGTTCTCTTCTTTTGTGTTGTTAATTGTAAAATATTAGCACTTTCTTTTGAGGTCATAATAATTAGAGCTAACAGAACAGAGAAACCTCCAGCAGGGATGATGGGCCAATCAGATGCCTCTCTGCTCAGCATGAGGCTTCTTTAGCTGCAAAAGTAAAATGAATGAACCATGGAATTTCCCCAACAAGCTAATAGCTACCCCTGTAATGGTTAGACATGCCATCTCTGTGTAATTAGATTTCTAAATTAATAATTTTATAAAATAGGTGGATATTAAAATTATAAATATAAAAATCAAGTATCATAGTAACAAGAAAGACAAGAAGAAATGAGGTTGCCTAATTTGGTAATCTGCAGTTTACTTTGACTTTATAATACTATATTATGTATCATGAATAAGGAGATATTTATGCAGAGCTTCTTTTTTTTTATGGGATGCATACTTACTCTAAAAAGGGTTAGATGCATATATATCACTTTGATTATTCTTATAAAGCACTTCCTTGCCTTATTAAAAATATATATGTGTAGTTCACCATTTTACAGGTTCATATTCAATTGAGATAGTTTTCACTTGGGATAAATCATCAATCCTGATTTAAAATTGAAACATTAGGAATTTTCTGTTACTATAGGTGCATTTATGTTCTTTATAATGACTTTCATTATTTTCATTCCCCCTGAATGTTTCATTTTAATTTCAGTCAGATTAGCAAATCAGAAAAAAAAGTTAAATGTCAACACAGTTAGATTATCAGGAAAAAATAAACTACAAGATTATAAATTATAAATTATGTGCCATAGTTTGGTATCGATAAGTTCTCATACTGCATTTTTAATTGGGGTCCTCTGAGCTGGTTTTCACATAACAATTTAAATGTTTTATATGGTAAATTTTCACCAATGTTGAATTTGAATAATTATTTGTTCTTGTAATCAAACTATTATTCAGAATGAATCCATACTTATTCAGGCACACGATTTGACAATCATGCTTTAGACCACACAAATATTAAGTCCCTTTAAGGATATTAAAAAAGTAAAACAAATCAACAAAAAGTAAAAATATATACTTACATTTTTAATGGACATTGGTAAATTGTTTAAAATTAAGGCTGATTAATGGTGGGGAAATGTCACCTGGCTATGGCAGCCAACTGAAAGATCTTCCAGTGGGCAAATCTGGAAATCTGGGAAAAATGGAGCAAGTACTATTGGATGACAGCTCAAAGTACAAAACAGTCACGATTCCATACCGATACACATAAGTGATTGCGTAAGTAAACAAATGGGAGAGAACAGCAAACCTGCAGAGGATCCCAAAGACTCTGCAGAAATTCCTTCATTAAGGAGGTAGAGCCTTGCTCCTCATGCTGAGCAGAGAGGCATCTATTTGGCCCATCATCCCTCCTGGATGCTTCTCTCTTCTGTGCAGGCTGTGCCTGGTGACTGCCTTCTAAGTAGCCGAGTATGGATGGGAAGAGAGAAAGTAGAGTAATTTTACAGTGGAGAAATCTGACCAGTACTGCCTTAGCCAGGTAATCAGGTTTAACATCAGTGTGGTTAAGTCATGCCTGTGCCCTTGGTGCATGAAGAGATTGGTACTTTACTTCTTTTCATCTCCCCAAAAACCCAAGATGCCAGTCTAACCATTAGACAAACATCAGGCAAATTCTAATTGACATGCATTCCACAATATACCTGAGTACTACTCCTCAAAACAAGGTAGGTTTGAGAAACTTTCAGTCAAGAGACATGATAAGTAAATGTTTTCTTGTCTGTCAGTTTATTTAATTCTACAACAATTCTGTAGTGTAGATATTATTCAGTTTTCCTTTGGATAGAAACCAAGACTTGGAAAATGTTTGCATCCTCCTTAACTGACATATTCATGTACTCAAGTATTATGTTGTAGAAAAGGGACTTGAATCCATATGACTGATTGTCGATTCTTTCTGAAACAACCCAAATCATGGCTTTCCACTGTCATTGGGATCTTAGATATTAAACAGTATCTTTGAAACATTTATTACAGTCCCTCAGTGATATGTACATTATGTATTAGACTGTATATTTAAATGAGTCTTAACTAGATGTTTATGGGTTTCTAAAGATGAAGATATGGTATAGAGGTTAAATGTTTGGGTAGGGCACCAAATTCCCTAGATTCAAAGCCCACTGCAACATTTAGCATCTGGATGGTCTGGACAAGTTCTGTGCGACTTGTTTGTTTTCTTCTAAAGAATTGGAATATGACATATAATTCAAAGGGCTGTTGATAGTATTAATTTTTTTATATATGTAAAGTGTTTGCAACAATTCCAAGCCATAATAAGTGTCAAATAATTACTATTATTAATAAAAATGCTTTTATATACCAGTCATCAGATTAATTTCGGCAGATTCAAGACTGTTAGTCTGTTAATCTTGTTAAAGGACTGTGTAGATGATATAACAGATGAAATAAATGTGATTAACAAACACAGTTACAAAATTGGAGAGTCCAAAATATAGTCTGGTGATATTTGCCAGGTTTTGCCTCATAAATCAAGCACAGTTCTTGCTATCCTATAGGTAGTGACCATGACCCTTTGATTTCTTATTGAAGTAAATATCCATATTGAAGTTTCAGAATAACTCTACAGATTAAAATCTGATTGTGATCTTCCTTTCAAATTTATTTAATATGTAATATTGCCTTAGATTATAGCTGACCATCTTTTTTTTTTCTATAAAAAGGTTTCCAAAAAATTTTAAGACTCTCACAGCTGGTTTGCATTTATTTCATTAAGTTCTACTGGTATCTGCAGTTTGTCCCAGCTACTTTGTGTGCCATTAAGTAGACATTTTGGGTAAAAATTGTTAGGCACTTAGTGGATTAACCTTTCATACCCTGCAATTCAACAGAAGCCAGGCATCCTGACTGAGATGTTTCCAGATGTTCCATGGCATACACACTCATGTACAGACTCTTTGATTTCTGCGAAATAGACTCCCAAGTGGGACTTATGAAGCAAACCTAATATGAATTTCTAATTTTGTAAAACTATGCCAGATTATTTAGAAAACATGGCATTTATTCATCACATTCCACCTAGAATTTACTTTGATATAGGCACAGAAGTTAGGATTTAACTTTGTTGTCTTCTGGGAAACCAATTTTTTTCTGTAGTATTTATTAAATTATTATTTAAACACTCCTATATAATAACATATGAAGTTATAACATGAGAGGTAAATTTCTACATTCTATCTTGTTTTTTTTCAGTGATTTAAAATATAGCTTCATCTCCACTAAAATGAAACCTTCCTTATATTTACTCATTGGTTCTGTAAGATTGTAATTTTAATAGTAAGTTACTTATGTTTTCTATGCCTCAGTGGACTCACCTACAAAATGGGAATAGTAATAGGAGTTCCCTCATAGGAATGTTTTGAGGATAAAATAATGCATAGAAGTGCTTGGAACAGTACCTAGCACCAGACTAGTGCCCATTTCTTAAAAATGTGTGATTGAAGTTTTGGCTTACCAACTTTTATTGGTGACTGTCTGTGAATTTTGTGTTGCTTTTCACCATTTAACCACTCCATGCTTATGTTCTTGTATGTTTGAGAAAGTTCCTATAAGTTATTTTTCTACTTTCAGTCAAAATATCTACTTTCATTTAGTTACAATCAGCTTATTTTTTCTAAAGGAAATATTGAAAACCATGATATTTCACCTGACTGCTGATTTTGTCACCTTACATAGTTTTAAACATAATTTGGGCACATTTTCTTGGTGTCCAAAATGTGGATGATATTTTGTTTGAGAATTTCCCCTAATTTTTAGTTAAATTGTGTGTTATCTGCTTGTAGTGCAGAGTGTTTTCTTTTACTATAGATGCCGGCACTACCCGTATACCTCCCATTTACCAGCTAGCAGAGGGAACACACACACACACACACACACACACACACACACACAGCATTTTGATTTCTAAATATCGATGTCAAAGGCTGTTCTCAAACAATAAAATGCTATATGCCACTGAGTACAAGATGGAGAATGAAGTGTTCTGAGTCATCGTCTAATGCTTAGAGCACTGTTCTGTTTAACAGTTAATCTCTCGTTTAACTAGTGTGAGATAGAAGATGTAGTGCTGTGCTATTGGGAACACTAACCATACCTAAAGGTGAAAACTAATTATACTAGTAAAATCCTGAGCTATTTAAGGTTTTCTATGTCTGTAGAGATATTGTAAAACACAGCTTATGAGAACATAAATATGTTTATGCCTTCACCCACTTATGTTTAGTAAAAGGTGATTTTAAATTATGTGTGTGCACACGTGTGTGTGTGTATGTGTGTGTGAAACAGTGAGCATTTACACAAGAGCATTTCACATGTTCCTTGCACTAATTATAGGGCTATGAGGAGCTGGCAGTGTTAGAATCTGTAGCAATTAAGTTGACTGGATAAGCTCCCAGTTAAAAGAAATAAGAATAAAATAGCACAGTGCAAACAATTTAAAAACCGCCACATTAAGTATGCATTTGCCCATGAAAAGGAACACATCTGTGTGAGTGTATTTAAAGCAAAATATTTTGCCCTCATTTCAATAAAAGCACAGTAGTTATGTGTGATACCTGTGAATATGTCAGAATCAAGCGATCTCAGAAATTTTGCTCTGAAATGTCACAACAAGATGCAAAGTACTGGCTTATGTCATTACCATTAAAAACAGAACAACAAAAAATACACACCAAATCATTAAATGACCAAGAAGAAAAATCTCCCAGGAAAAGTAGTCCTCTGAACAACTCCATAATTGTAAATATTTGGAGAATACAGTGAAGAGACTTGGAGAGAAATCTCACTTTAGATTTTTACCCAGGGAGTCTCATATTCTTCCTGCAGAGAGGAGCACGAGGGGAAAAGTCTGGCCCAGCAGCACTATTACTCTGGGCTAGATTTTTATTATCATCATTCCTTGGTGGGCTCCAGGTTGAACATAAATCATGAAAGGGGCTCAATGAGCTGGTGAGAAAACGAATTTTCCAGCAATATTTATTGCCACTCCAGCACTATGGAAATGGTCTGTGCGTAACAGATTGAATGGTTCTGCAGAGGTTAGAAGACATAGGTAAGTGATATATAATAAATTTTACAGACATTTCCTTCCATGGATTTGAGACTGGCCTTCGAGACTCATTTGATTTTTTTCTATAGCACTTTGTCTTATCGAACTTCTATTTTTCTCAGGAAAATGCAAAGTAAATAAAATTAAGCTGTCGCAGATTCATAACTTTTCAGAATTGTATATAACTGAATATTTCTAGATTCATAGGTCATTTCCAGACTATCATTAAGTCACCTTTGCCTCCATCCAAAGGGTTTCTGAGTCATGGTCCACTTAGAAACAACTGTATTGTGTTTCAGTAGGTTTTGCAGTTTGGGTTCCTGTTTGCAGTCAGACACTCTGACACCGTGCATCTTAGGGTCATCTGGTGATACACAATCACTGTCAGAAGAGAGGGGCCGGGAAGGGTCATGAAAGGGCTTAAGAGAGGATCAAAAGGAAAAAGACTGGTTCCAATTAAGCTTAATTTTTATTTTTGGGCATGAAGCTTATTTTTATTTTTGTAAGTAAGACAAATGACAAATAATTTTAAGAAGAAAAATTGCACATGGATGTGAAAACCAAAAATAGCTGATAAACTCCTCTGCCATACAATTAATACAAATGAAAGATGACAATGTCATCAACAAGTGAATGGTGACTGTGACAGCCTGGATTATATAAAGATAAGCAATAACAGGTCATGGCGCCTACTTTTACATGAGGTTCATTATGGCAAAAACGTGCTGCTTACAACTTGAGCAACAGTCATACAGAAACCTGCATGAGCTGAATTAGATGTTGGATAATAGAGCTTGTAGGTATAACTGTCATTCATAGTTTGGTCAATGATGTATATGATATAAATGATGTGTAACAAATCATACGGAAATTTTTTTTCAATAGTAAAAATTTAATGCCAAAGACTTTTGAGCACTGTATTAGTTTCCTATTGCTTGTGTATCAAATCACTACAAACTTGGTGGTTTAAATATCAGAAATCTTAAAGTTCTGGAGGTCAGAAATCTGAAGGGCCTACGGAATAGAGAGTAAAGGTGTTGGCAGGACTGGTTTCTTCTGGAAGCTTTTAGGGCAGCACATGGATTTCCTCACCGTTTTCAGCTTCTCAAGACTGCCTACATTCCTCCCTCTTGGCCCTCCAGCTTCATGTCTCCTGACTCTGACTCTGCCCCCCTTGCCTCTCTGTAGTAATGACCCTTCTGATGAGACTGGGTCCACCTGGAGAGTCCAAGATAATCTCTCCTGCATGAGTTTTGCAAAGTCCTCTTTGCTGTATGAGGCGGCATTCACAGGTTTCAGAGCCTAGGGTGTGAACATCTTCAGGAAGGGAGCTTTTTCCCTTCCACTCAACACACCCACGGCGTGTGGTGGTGTCCTGTGTATCAAAGTGAACAGGACAAAGGGCTGCTCTCTGCGAAGGAATCACATGCATGTGGGAAAAAATACCTGCAGCATGTCTTTAGGTTGACAGTAGGAACACACTCACCTATGTCCTATATCTTGTAAGCCACTGATCTACAAATTTGTAAGAATAAACATAAAATTACCGATCATATAGAATTTAAAATACTTTGAAATTGATAAATGGAAATATGTTTTTCTGTGAATAATAGCAATGTACTATTAATCAATTACTGTTAAGCAATAATAATTACTCATAAGATATAATTTTAGCATCTGGACTTGACTATTATTCTCAATTTGAGTCAAAGAACATTTTATAATTTTATTGTGTTACCTTAATGTCTAGTGATAGTTTGAGTAAGATGGAGAAATTTTTAAAAAGTATTTGAGTGCTTTGTCCAGTAAATTGTTCTTTTATTTACAGCCATAAAGTCATTGATTTACTGTTAAATCAGGCAGTCTCTCAAGTAAAAGATGCTGTAAAATATTGAACTCTGACAAATGTCTAGGAAAAAAATATTGAATAAAGAAGGCAAAAGGTTTACACTGAAAATGACTTTCTGTTTATAGGCAAGGGAAACATACATTTTCTACTTTCTGCTTTCTGTTTTCCAGGGATAAAATATTTAGTTTCGCAGTGTGACCTGCATTCTTAGTGAGCTAGCACGCAGCGTGCTGAATACTGTAAGGTGTGCTTAAGGGAGGAACTGGGAGCGGTTTCCTCCTGTTGTGAAACCGTATTACTATTTAGCTGAAAAGGAAGACAGGAATGACAAATAATTTTAAGAAAAATTGCACATGGATGTGAAAACCAAAAATAGCTGATAAACTCCTCTGCCATACAATTAATACAAATGATTGTATTGATTAGCGCCCTTGCTCTTTCAAGTCCGAAATGAAATAATAGGGTGCTTCAGATAAGCTCTGTGCTATCAGCTGGTGATGCAATGATGACATGATTGACACATCTCTGTAGTCATATAAATTACAGCATAGGATGAGAGAAAGAATAATTATTAGATATGTGATTATGTATAGTGTCCTATGTGAGAGTGGAGAGGGTTTCTAACCCTAAATTAACCAAAAAGCAGGAACAAGGGACAGTCTCAAGGTCTTGATATGTTAAGGACATAGGAAAAAACATCTACCTGGGGAGCAGAGGATGAATTGAGAGTCAGGACCAAAGCTACTGGGAAGGCGATCTTGCAGGTTCTAGTCCATTTTGACAGGAACTTTATTTCTTCAGAAACCGATGAAGGATTTTTATGCTTCGTAGTTTTAGATTATTTTCTATTTCAGAAAAGACACTGTGGTGGGAATATAGGTGGCAGAATGGAGACAGGGCTAAGGCACGGGATCTTCCTGGGCTGAGATGGGTGGGAAGCCATCTGATGGTGGGCGGGGCTAGCGCGGATGGAGCGGGAAGGGGGTTGGAGCCGCGTCTTACACCACCACAGCCAGCGCCTATGGACTTGAGGACCCCAGTCTTTGTCCAAAGTGCTATGCCATGTTTTAACCATAGGAAGGGGAAAGTAAAACACACACATATTTTGAGGGCTATTGTATAGAAGACATGAGCTAACGTTGCTCCCTACTGACACAAAGTATCCCGAATCCCCCTGCTAGGGGGAATTGAGGATGAGGTCATACGTGGAGTCCCTGTCTAGGCCCAGTAACGGACATCCACACCAGGTCACCTCCCAGGGCTCCCAGTTAATGATTCACAGAGATGTTGTCTCAGTATGTTGGTAAACACTAGAGGTGGCGGCTGAGCCCAGTTTCATTCAGAGGTGATCCTGAAAGACAGAGTTGCAGGGGGATCCTCCCCTTGGGCAGATGTCCAGGCAGTGTCCCTGGTCATCCGTTCGGGATGGTCAGTGACGAATGTCTTTGTCCAGTTGGTCAGGGTCCCTGAAAGATCAAGCTTACAATATTCCACATACAACTGTGTTCATGGTCCTTTAGAAGGATTCAGTAGATTAGCTCTTGTTCATTTATACAAGTAGTGGGTTTCAGAGATCAAGCCGGGCTAAGAATAACTCGACATCCACAAATACCCTGCAAGGGTTCACAGTCAGGTAGAGCTTTAAGGATCACTGAACAGACTTCCGTTTTCCTTGGCACAGTTTCTTCAAGCTGGTCTTTCTGGAAACGCACTTGTCAAAGGCGCTGTGCTTGTCTGCTTTCTCCCCTTCCACGAGCTTCCTTCTCCTACTTTAAACTAGGTGTCTTCTTCGCCTGTCCTCACTTACTTTGTGTATTGACCTAGGCTATAAAACCTTCGGGGTACTCAGAGGAAAACTGGAGTTATTGATTTCCTTAAAGCCTCCCCTAATACCAAAATGAATGAGGCAAATCTTCAGTCTCAAGGTTTTGTAGGAAAATGCATTTACAGATCACAAAATGATGTAAACATTTTATCAGTAATAGCAAATTAACATTTCTATTTGTCTCCACTAGTTCTGAGTATATGGGATAAATGTTTCTAAATAAAATAGTAAAGGTAAAATTAATAGTAATTTGGTATTTTTTTGTAAAAACTATTGGATCTATTTCCCAAATGTGAACAAAAATAAAGACTAACAAATCTCAAAGCAAATATAAGCTTTAAAGTCTTTGCTTTCAATAACAGTGAAGAAACAACTAAATGATTCACCAACAGTCCAGGTATCATTATGCAATTTTGTTACATTGCTATAAAATAGTCGTTCAACTCTAATACACCCATTTATGTACATAAATTTTCTCAACTCTCAAAACAATATACAAATTTAGAGATAGAACTGGTGCTGAGATGTGTCTCATTCTCATAGCAGTAAAAAATTGAGGCCAAAAAAAAAACCCATCTGTCTCATTGAGAAATGCATTACACATAAAAATTCTCTTTTTTTGTAATTATCAAAATGTGTAATATATATTTTAGGGGAGGATATTAAAATGTAAACAGAAGTTGAAAGAAAAGATGGGTCCATGTAAAAGTCTATGAAGTGTGTGTGTGTGTAAATATATATAGATATAGATAGTTGCAGTGATCTAACTGCTGTTGTATATGAGGATCCAGTTAGATAAAACTATAGAAATGATGCATCATTTTTATTTAAATATGTCAGTATTATGTTCAGCAATTATATGACCATCTCAACTATTTGAAAATTTGTGTTTCTAATAAGAATACTTGAGGTCCTCCATTATTACTCAAAAAACTAAAGTTTAAGAGAAAAAGACAGGCTGAAGTCCATAGTTCTAGATGGTCATTTGAGCCTCCCAGGTTCAAGTGTTTCTGATACTATGTTAACTGAAAATTTTCGTTATAATGACTGTAGGAAAAAAAGTTAATACAAATGAAATAAAAGATTAATAACATTAACTAAAATATGTATTTAAACAAGTTTTAACCCCTCTGGAAGGTTGTTTAAAAAAATGTCATGGGATGTGGACATGTGGGTAACATAAATTTCAGCCATTTGACCAACTGGGCTTTGAATTCTCACGGTAGACTTTTATATCTTCCCACTCACATTACCTAGAATAGATGAACTAAACTGCCTCTACACAATGCCAACAATTATTTGATTAATTAAAGATATATTCAATTTATCCTGTGTTCTAACAAATCAACTAATATTTAATACAAACTTTAATTGAATACACTGTCTCCAATGGCAGAAATGGAATCATGACGGGATTGATCTGAAATTTCTAGTTAATTTTTTAGCTATAAGTTTGGGGAAAATCAAGAGGCTTTGTTTTTAATAAAAATTATATATCATCTGTTCAAATCCAATTAAGTTGGAAACATTCAATAAGAAATACGTGTATTTAATCAGTCCTTGAAAAATCAGACACTTTTAATTTTCATACTCTTAAACTCTAGTATACGTTGTTCTGTTGAAACAATGGTAAACTTCTGGAGAACTATAAAATGTTATTTAAGTTTTCAGTATTTTGTGGAGAATATTCATTGCTTTGTTTTCATTCAACTTCTATCCTACATTTCAGTCTTTAGGTCATCACAGCATTATTGTAGCCGGAGTGAGCGCTGATAAACGAAATGCATGCTTAAACATTTGAATTTAACAGTGGGCAATGTTGGTCTTGGCAATGAAACTCAGGTTCATGATTAATGTCTTCTGTTACAGGCATTCACCTGTAGTCATGTCTCACCTTTCAAATGGAAAGATAATGATAATGCTTTTCTTAAAATGAAATCATGGAAATAACAGTCCTTTGGTTACATAGCTGAATGTCAAGACACCCAACTCCAAAATCTCAAGTTATATATAATAGTGCATTATTTAGAAAATATCTTCACTTTATCTCCCACCTCATTTTTTTGCATCTAGTGCATCAGAAAAGTATTGGATGATTGTTAAATGACTAAATTATGCTGTTGTCAACAAACGTTCTGAGTTTGAGTGTTTAACATTTTTGGTCACTTTCAGTTTCATTTTATGATTTCTTTTTAAAGAAATAGGACTTAATATTCTGAGCATAGAGGCGTTCGTTTTTTTCTAGACTTATGTGCTTTTCCATGGGGCAATATATAGTATCCCATAACATAATGTGTATTAGGATTTTCTTGGCAGGAAATGGATAGATAATTTCCTAAAGGGGTAAGTGAAGAGACTGTTTAAAGGGATTAGGTTAAAAGTTTGGATAGCAAAAAGGGAAACAAGAAGAGTTAGCCAAGGACCCAGGGACTAGAAATGGAAGAAAGCTCTGTGTCAGGGTTTTTAGCCTCCCCCAAGTCCCCTCCGAACCTGTGGAGAGAACGGGAAGAGGGAGACACACCCCGGCAAGGCAGGACCAGGAAGGGTGAGTGCCCACTGTCCACCCGATCACCAGCCTCCGGCCCCTAGGCCTGAACCAGAGACAAACAGATGCGACAGGGAGCTGAGTCAAAGCAGGAACTCGTTTATTGCAGAAACAGCATAGTATATGTAACATTCATGGGCCAATCAGCATAAAGGTCAAGCAGTCATAAGCTCTTCACGCAGGGAGGCACATAATGAAAGCAAACGGTGTCCACGAGCTGATCACGTTCGTGGAAGACTCAAGCCACCAATAGAGAGATACCCAGAACACAGGTAGACTAATGTCATAGCCCGCCAAAATGCCTGGGCACCACCCCATGCTCATCCGGTGAGCGCCATCTTGGCAATAATTCAGCATTTAAGGGCTACTTCTTAGATTAGAAGGCCCTACAGCCCTGCACATGCTATAGTCTGAGGGGCAAGGGCAAGGGAGACTGGGCATTCAAGGAGAACAGTAGGGGAGGGACAGGAGCCACCAGCTGACTTTTAGGAGCAGAATGCATAATTGCCAAAACTGACTTCACCAGCAGAGACTTGAAATAGTCACAGTTCTCACCCCTCCTGATCTCTAATCCCTTGCAGTTTCTTACCATTGACTGAAGAGCCACGTATTAACATATATTTTCTAGGGACAGGCCAAATAACATTTTAATTCAGTTTTTGTTGAAGAATACCTTTACCAAGCTCACCAATCATCACCAGCACTCTGAATGAACATAAATTGCCCCAGACCATTTCCTAATAATTTTACAAAGACAGTGATGGTTATAATATGCTAAAATATTTTGAGATGGCACTATTCATTTAAAATACCCAGGAAACGCAAGAAAGCCTATTTCCTAGAGATAGAAAATGACTGATTCTTTTCTTTGAATGTGCATTTCCTGTTTGTGTGTGTGTGTGACAAAGAGGGATTAAATGACTTCCCAGTGCACTTGGACTCAAGAAACTTGCAAAATTTGGAAGCTGCTTATATAAGGACTTCCAAGAGCTTAAAAGACTGGCAAAGAAACATTTCAAACCAGCGACTTTTCAACATTTTACAGATTATTTTGCATGAAGTTATATAGTAGCAAAGTAATGGAATGAGACTTAATAGGCAGAGATACATGAGGCATCCTCGAGGCATCTTTGCACATTCTAAATGTTCCAGGCAATTTGTGTTTGGAAAATAGAGCAAATATTTCCTCCAGGTTTAGTCTGCCTCACACAGGGGGACTGAAGGAAAGGGCGAAGGTCCAGTTGGGAGTCCTGTTGTCCCATCCCTCATATGTCTTCACAAACCTATGTCGTTTGGGGATGTATTTTCGTTTGTCTTTGAGCAAGAGAATTTAAAATGTTCTAAGAAAGGTACTGAATATAAGGATGTTAGTTACCATAGATCCAGAAAATGCACATTGTCAAAAAAGTAGTCATTAAACATGAAACCTGATACAAATCCAAAGGTTATTTGCAGTTTTAAAAAATGTCTTCCTTACTCAAAATTATCCCCTGCTTCCTAAAATATTAAGTTACTAGGTTCTGAGATAGTAAGTTATCTAATATTCCAGAGTCTCTGCATTTTATGTGAGAATTCATTTCAACACTTAAAGAACAGCAAATAAAGTCACTGTTTAAATATTACCTATGTAAGTCTATTTAAACAAAATATTCCTGAAAAAGAGCAAGTAACTGTATGATTATAACCAATTAGCTTTTTTAAGTGCAAGATTTTTGTTTTCCTATTTCATTTGAGTATAAAGAAGCCTCTGTTTAAATGTTGGACAAAATAAAGATGAAATTATTTAAACATATGAATCCATATGTTTGGGTTATAAGACTACAATTAAACATACACTTTACGAATATGTTAAGCTCTTTTATACCATATTGTTTTGTCAAAAGGAAAAGAAATATGCAGTTTCTCCCAAGAATATTCCAACTACAGGGAATATACCTATTAAAAGAGCCCCACTGGTGGAATAATATTATTCCTTTATGTTTAAATTAGTGCCATGATAGTCGTTTAATAAATTATGAACGGTTTCACAGGTATCAACTATTTTATCCTTCAAAGTAGGTGAACTGTGAAGTTTTGGTTTTTACAACTTATTTCCCAAAGCTTTGTTATGTAACTGGGTATATCTTACCATAAATACAAATAACCAAAATTCACAATAACTTTCTTAGGCTTGAATGGAATTAAACATAGTATACAAAAATCTATATGACCTGTCATGATGAACATAGATTATGCCTGTTTAAATACAGATAAATCGATACATATATATACACATATTTACTTACACATAGTACAACTGGGGTATATTACATATATATATATATATATATATATATATATATATATATATAAAACAAATGATGGAACATGTGAGCAGTGTGTATATGTAAATACACACATGTATATAGACACATCTGTATATATAATCAATATATGTATATAATCCACATGTGTATATACACATACATATATGCCTTGTGATTAACATATATATAAATATACATATATACTCAGAAAATATAAATCACACAGTTACATATATGTCAAAGGTCAAGTATCTTTGTTCATACATGCAACATTTATATGTAAATCATAAACACGTTCCATCTGTATATTGACAAAGCATGAAAACAGTACATGTCTCATATAAATTATTTTTTTTTTGATGTAATAGAATGAAACTTTCAAGATAAATGTTTTATAGGATGCTTTGCATTATTAAAATGTTAACATAAAAAAGTACTGGCATTTATTTTGAAAAATGATGGCTCAAATGAATACAGTGTCCTTTTCTCCCAAAGCACATGATGCTCTGTGGAATTTCAGTGCACAAATATTCACTTTTAGAACCTTTATCACAAAAGGCCAAAGTCCTTGTGGAGAATATATACACACTTTATGTGTCATTTCTGGATACTATTAATGAGCAATAAATGGTGTTTTTAAATTGTTCTTTCAAGGATTAAAAAAATGTCAAATGCATATGTTAGAAGATTGTACTTTATCATTCTAAATCTCATGGAAGCCTAGCAGTGGTGTGATCAAATTTTTTAAACATAATTTTCCTACATTCTTTATATTCTGTATTTTATATTTTTAAGAGAAAACAAAAATATTTATCTTGTTATAAGTTTGTATCCCTTAGTAATTCACACAGAGAAAAGCACGTTTTTCCCTCTCACTCATATACATTTTCCAAGCAAAAGTTTTTCTCAAACTAAGAGTCATTGTCTTGTCAAGCCATTTGATTCAGTACTTTTCCAAGCCACCTATTAATAAATATTTATAATTAAATCATTTCCAACAACTCAGATATTAGAAATTATATCCTGTATTACTGGCAGTTTTTAGCAGTAATTCCCTGATTTAATATGGACCACACTGAGAATAGTAAGTGTTGATATTTTTATATTCTTTAGTGAAATCAGAATATACACACACACACACTCTAAAAATGTAGAAATTCATATAACAGGTTATTTTTAAAATAAAATTCACTGCATATATCAAAACATTTCAGTTCAAATGCAGAAATCAATTTTCCATTTAGAAAATCAAAGGAATGAACAGACAAGAAAAATAAATTTGGGGGTATGACCATATAATATTATTCTTTGTTACCCAGTTTCTCTGCTTTAATATCATAGTACCTTCATAACATAAGAATATTAAAGTGTATTAAGGATATGAGATACACAATACACGTCATAAAATAAGTTTCGAATCTAATGACAAAATTTCAAAAACACAAAATATTGTTTCTTGATATCATTTCTTGCTAATTCAGCCTGTAAGTCCTGTTTCTGTGATATAAGTACATGTTTTCATAACAACCAAACAGGATTATGTATTTTTCCTTTTTCCTGACATTTCTAGGGAATAAAAATGTCAAGTTCTGATGGGCAGTCACCCTGGTGCCCTGCTCCCCTAAATCACAGCCTCTGGGACAGTGGATGGAACAGCTGTGTTAGTTTCCCTGGGGAGGAAGAGGCATCAATCAATGGTGGGGGAGGTCAACTGAATTACTGCCACACATGCTGGAGCATCTCAGCTAGAGACGGACAAGTGTACAGTTATCACAGACCATCATTCCTTGATGTTCTCCACTCTTCCATGGCTCTTTCCCCCAAGGCTGTCACCCGCATCCCTCCCAAGACTGGTGTAACAGTCGTCCCCCTTACACCCCGAGGGGTTGGGCACAGATGGCCTCTGACCATACATCCACCCACTGCACCTGCTAACTTCTACTTGCCTGGCATCTCTACAGTGTGAGCTGACCCTTCATTTCCTGAGAGAAGCCTTTCCTTGTCTTGTGCTCGCCTAGCACCTTGACATTTCCCCCTTTGCCATGTACCTCACTTCATGGTAATGTCTTGTTTTAATTGTTCACATTCTCCATTAGTTAGTCAGCACCATGAGGCCAAACCTAGTAAAGGAAGTGCTACCCCACGCCTAGGCCTCTGGGGACCATCACCCCTGCATCCCTACAGCCTGGCCCCCACTGCTTCACCACCACCCCACCCCCAAGGCTGGAGCCAGTGTGACTGACCAATAGGTGCCAGGTCTGCAGTGGGCTGGGAGGTTGGGGTGAGCCTGCTGGCCTTAAGTGGGGAGGGAGGGTGATGGCCTGGCAGGTAGTTTGCAGGTAGCCTGTGCCTGGCCTGGAGTGGGAAGCAACCCAAATTCTAGAGGCACCCTCCATAAAATATGCAGGGTCATCCAGGCCCCAACAGGCCCAGGCTTGACAGGCGGACAGGGTCTTGGAGAACCAGGGGTGCTAGTCTTGGAGGGTGACACAGTTCAGGGGTGAAGTCCATGGATGGCAGGCCTGAGGGTGTGGTGTAGGAGAACAGGGCATCAGGCCCTGGAGATGGATCTGAGGGGGAGGATCACCTCAGGGCTGTTGCCAGGGCGTCAGCATTGACACACCAAGGTTTTGGTGAAACTCCGGAGCCCAGAGTTACCAGACCTGGGATGTGGCATAAGGAAGAAGTGAGCCGAGCCAGGCTGGGAAAGCGATCCCACTGGGTGGCAACCAAATGCCAAGTTTAAGAGACATAGCACTAAGGAGTGGCAGATCTGTAGGAGTGAGGGAGGGCTGTGCATTTTTACTAACATTTTCAGACTTGAAAAGTATATTAACAGAACAGTTTAGATTATTGGGTCTTAGAAACATGCAACTAATTTTGAGATTGTATATGAAAATCTCCTGCTCTAGGAAGGATACAGGTCAGAGCTGTTTGCAAAGACATGCTTGCCAGCAAAATTTAGATGCTTATTTAGAGATTATCTGTCGAGTGAATATTGTTAGATTCCTCTTTAGTGGAAAGGACATGATGGAGGCCTGGATCTTAGGTCACTTATTTCCTTTTATATTTGCCTTAAAAATGCACCCACCCTCATATGCACTTAATTTTTTTAAGTAGACTGGAATGAAAATAAACCATCTTGTCTTAAGTAACAGGACTTATCAATACTGGCTGGTTCATATTTCCAGAAGCTTTCGCTCTGATCCAGTGTGTCAGAGGTGGCTGGTTGGGTGCCTCTCTTCCTCGGAAGCGTCATGACTTGGATGGACTTACTTTCGCTCCTCCCAAGATTTGGGGATCACGGAAACACATTGATGTTAAACCTCTGTGTTTTCTGATTTGTTTTTTTCCTCTGTCAGGTGACCCTTTTTACCTTTAGATAGACGTATACTTTTTTGTGTTTTCATACCAATTTTAATAAACTATGGTGTTCAAATTTGTTCAGCTTTATATGAATGTAACTACATTTTCAAGAGAGAAGGGGGAAGTAGTAGAGGAAGAGAATTGCCATTTGAGAAGTTAATTGACATTTAACACCACACTCCCATTAGGCAGGCACGATCTTTCCCACACTGCAGGTGAGCAAGTTGAGGATCAGAGAGGTGAAGGCACTTGTCCAGTGTCACTCAGCAGTTGAGCTGGGATTCAAACCCAGTTGTCTGATGCTAAAGCCTGTAGTTCTATCAGAAAAAAAAAATAACATTTTAAATAAATAAATGAAAAAGCTAAAGTTCACCGTGACTCATGACACACATTATGGAAGCTGTGGGAAACGGGGAATGTATCCCAGGCTGATGTGGAAATCAGTCGTGTTCTTTTCTGTCTTCATCTCACACTTTTCTACATCAATGCTGTGAAGCTAAACAGATATGTTATTTAACTATCATTTAACTAGTGTTTTTGGTCATTTGTGTTGTGCTCAGGATACCTGTAGTTCTGGAAAGCAGGATGTTAAGGGCTTTGACGTGAGCAACAGATTAGAGGGTTAGATCTCAAAGTTTTGTTGTCTTGTTTTTCTTGGTCTTATGACCATTCTTCCAATTGTAACATAATTCTGCCCCTGGAAAGATGGTAATATAAACACTATGCCAGCAAAGCATCAACAGTTGTTATATTACAAACAAATGGAAAGTCAGGGTGTGATGTCTATGAAAAAACAGTAATGGGATTTATCCCACTGTTCATTGTGTTAAATTGACATGGTAATGGTTAAATCTCTCACTCATTTACATAAATCTCCTGAATTCTGTTGGGAAAAAAAATAGGATCCCTCCAGCTCTCTCCAGCTCTGTTAGCCTTGCCTTTTCATATCACAAGAGCGTGAGGCATGAAGTATCATACAAAAGCTGCTCTGTTTTCTGCGGTTGCAGATGAGGAAACTGGGATATATAAAATGGAATCAAGTGCCTCAAAGACTGTGCAGTTAGTCTCTTTCAGAATCAAACAAAAAATCAGGTCTTCAAGACTCTCTAGGTGCTAATCTTTCATTAGGCATGATTATCAGATGTTATGTACCAGATAGAGGAAGATTGCATCAATATATCATCTGTTAGTAATATATTAAAATTAAACCAATAAGGAAAGTACCAGTGATGATATTTATCTGTAACTCTGTGTATTAGGGTAAGTATGTGACAGGCAGTGGCAGATAGCCACCACCACAGCCCACCCGGGGAAGTGGGCACTTCCAGTGACTGCATGTTTGACGTAAATTAATAAAGAAGTTGAGCTATTCTATTCTACATCAAATTTTAATTTTTAGGTCATGGCCCACTGAGAGAAAAAATGGCATTAGTTTCCTACGGTTGCTGGAACAAATTACTGCAAGTGTAACTGACAACAGCAGGAATTACTACCTTAAGGGAGAGTCCATTTCCTTGTTCTTAACAACTTCTGGAGGCCTCCTGAGTCTCTTGGCTACTGGCCTCTTGCTCCATCTTCAAGCTGACAGCATAGCATCTTCAAATATCAATCTCTCTGTGATCTCTGATTTTGTAATCATAGTTCATGCCTCTAATACACTCTTCTTATTCTAGTAGATCTCCCAATAGCCAGGAAAATCTCCCAAAATCAAGGTCCTTAAACTCAACTAAATCTGCAGAGTCCCTCCCACCCTGGAGAGGACTGTATTTCGGAGGCTCAGCCAGGGCTGTCTTTCGGAGGGGGACGTGGTTTAGCCCATCACCGCCTCCCACTGGTGCACATGGTCTCTTTTTGAAGGGAAATAATGAACCAGACATGTACTGTTGGAATGGTTAGTAATTGGTGTGCTGTTCATTCATTTATCTATTACCAGTCTTGTTATAATTTCTTTATCCAAATTTCTATTTTTTTCATGCATATGTGAAAGAAAGAAATTTCCTATATGTGTAGAGTTAGAAAGCATCATATTAGGAATGTAGGAATGATTAGAAGATGATTATTTGGAATCTTATGAAACTACTTCTCAACAGTATTTGGCTTCATATTGAAATTCTTTTTTTACTCATTCCTTCTAAGAAGTCCAAGAAAAGGAATATTTTTTTCCTCACTTCCATTAGGGTGCTAATTTCATCAGCAGTTCCTGAACAAGCTCTGTTTTTCTATGTATATAAGAGGGAAGAACGGTTATGCATGTATCCTTTCTAGCTAGACATACTGGATTACTTCTGGCAGGTGTCTGGGTTTTAATGGAAGTAATTAATTAAAGTCTATTAATATTTATGAAGTTATTGCACAAACTATTACAACATAACAAGTAGGATGGGCATATTATAATAATAGTTATATTGTTCTTCAATGGAATGTAGCAACAATTTAATCAAATGGATGTGTATTTTGAACTTAATCCATATATTAGAGTAGAAATTCTTTAGACAAGGGCTGTAGAATGGCCATATGTGCACTGAGGAGCCATGTAATTTCCAATAAAACTTTTCCTCTATAGGGTATGGTGTCATATCAATCACAGTTTTATTATAGGCAATTTTACTGCAGCACAAATAATAGCTCTATTGTTTGAGCACAATTTGTGCATGGAAATAATGCATAATTCCCTTGTTTTATAAATTGTCTTACTGAATGCCTTGAAGGACAGTAATATGAGATGCAAATATTTCCCTCCTTATTAATTTTCAAGTTGGGTATTCTTAATCAGTTTATGTATGGTACACTGGAAGACAAAGGTATATACACTGTCCTTGGACTTATAATGCATTTCCAGTGTAATGACCTTGTAATAGAACATGAAAATTTGTCTAAATGTATTATAAACAGGTTTAAAAGTTATTTTTTATCATACACATTTTTGGTTACAATTTTAAATATGCAAAATGCTCTTTAATTTAAATTTCTCTTTTTAGTACAATGTGCAGATGAATGTCACATCTGTTTATGAAATTTTGATAGTAATGTTCAAAGTGCATCCATACTCAGTTATGGTAATTTAAATAATTCTTTTATCTATCAAACCATTGTATGCAGTGAAGGTTTAAAATAATGTTGGGCTCGAGATTCAAGATGGCGGCATGACAGGTGACATGGAGAACTCCTCCCAAAACCACAAATAGTTCAAAAATACAGTTAATTAATACAACTAACCCTAAAACAACAAGAAGAAAATAGGCTGAACCAGACTGCATACAGATCTCACAGAGCAGACCTCACAAAACAGGGTAACATATGAAAGCCTTAATCTGGTGGGACCCAAGCCCTCCCCCAACCCCAGGTCACTGGCGGGAGGAAGAGAAATGGAGCAGGGAGAGGGTGGAAGCTTGGGACTGCTCAGTGCCTAGCCCTGGAGATCTGCTTTGTGAGCGGAAGCTTATATTGTGTGGTGCTCTGGACATTGGGGAGCTTGGACAGGCGGAGTGCTTGAGAGACAGATTCCAGCCGTTTGTGGAGGAGGGGATCCACACCCGGCCGCTCTGTGTCACAGGAAGGGCAGGAAGTCTGAGAGGCATCCTAGCAGTGAGAGGGCTGCTGAAGGGGTAGGGTTTACATGGACCTTGCTGCACAGGAGAAGGGAGAGCTGGACAAAGTTCTCTGGGAACTTTGAGGAGCTTCAGGTGCTCCATCCCCCTGGCTGCCTGCTAAGCTCCGAGGCCCCCCACTGTGACACGCAGCCTGCTGCATCTTCTTTCTAGCCTTCCGGCACCGGTTCGCAAATTGGCAGTCACTGTGGTGACATCAGGTAAGCCAGAGGGAGGCCCCGCTACAACAGCTAGAGATGCAAAGCACAGAGGCTTACATGTGTGTGCTTGGCCCACTGGCTCTGACACTGGAGACAGGCACTGCAGATGGGAGTCAGGAAACAGAACATTCTTCCCCCCAGGCACCAGCTCTGTCCCCTGCAATCCCCAAACTCACTCTAGGGGCTGAAAAGCACCAGAGACGAGTTTCTGTGCACTAGTGGGCACCACACAGAAATGTGAAACATCAAAAGAACATTGTTCAGACCGAAATCTCACAAAACGCAGAAAAAGGGCCAAATGAAACTGAATTCACCAATCTTCCTGAAAGAGAGTTCAAAATAAAAATTATAAACATGCTTATGGAGGTACAGAAAAATATTCAAGAACTCAGGAACAAATATAATCATTAAGAAATTCCATATCTGAAATGAAACATACAATGGAGGAATTTAAAAGCAGATTAGATGTAGTAGAAGAGATGGTAAATGGAAGAGAAATTAGAGAAGAGAAATACAAAGAAACTGAGGCACAGAGAGAAAAAAGAATCTCTAAGAATGAAAGAATATTGAGAGAACTGTGTGACCAATCCAAACGGAACAATATTCGTATTATAGGGGTACCAGAAGAAGAATAGAGAGAAAAAGGGATAGAACCTGTCACTGAGGAGGTAATTGCTGAAAACTTCCCGGATGTAGGGAAGGAGATAGTCTCTCAAGCTATGGAGGTGCACAGATCTCCCAACACAAGGGACCTAAGGAAGACAACATCAAGACATATAATAATTAAAATGGCAAAGATCAAGGACAAAGACAGATTTTTAAAAGCAGCTAGAGAGAGAAAAAAGATCACATACAAAGGAAAACCCATCAGGCTATCATCAGACTTCTTAACAGAAACCTTACAGGCCAGAAGGGAGTGGCATAATATATTTAATGCAATGAAGCAGAAGGGCCTTGAACCAAGAATACTTTACCCGGCAAGGTTATCATTTAAATTTGAAGGAGGGATTGAACAATTTTCAGATAAGCAAAAGCTGAGAGAATTTACCTCCCACAAACCACCTCTACAGTATATTTTGGAGGGACTCCTATAGATGGAAGTATTCCTAAGGCTAAATAGATGTCACCCAAGGGAAGACAAAGAGTACAGAATATGATTCATAACATACAAAGAATGGAGGAGGAAGAAAAAGGAGGAAAAAAAAAGAAACTTTAGGTTGTGTTTGTAATAGCATACAAATGAAGTGAGTTAAATTAGACTGCTAGATAGTAAGGGAATTACCCTTGAACCTTTGGTAACCACGAAACAACGAATCTAAAGCCTGCAATGGCAATAAGTACATACCTATCGATAATCACCCTAAATGTAAATGATCTGAAGGCACCAATCAAAAGACATAGAGTTACTGAATGGATAAAAAAAAACAACACGCATCTATATGCTGCCTACAACACACTCACTTCAAACCCAAAGACATACACAGACTGAAAGTAAAGGGATGGAAAAAGATATTTCATGCAAGTAATAGTGAGAAAAAGCAAGAGTTGCAGTCCTTGCATCAGACAAAATAGACTTCAAAACAAAGAAAGTCACAAGAGACAAAGAAGGACATTACATAATGATAAAAGGCTCAGTCCAAAAGAGGATATAACTATTATAAATATCTATGCACCCAACACAGGATCACCTACATATGAGAAACAAATACTAACAGAATTGAAGGGGAAAATAGAATGCAATGCATTCATTTTAGGAGACTTCAAATCACCACCCTCCAAAGGACAGATCAACCAGACAGAAAATAAGTAGAGACAGATGGACCTAACGGACATCTACAGAACACTCCATCCAAAAGCAACATGATACACATTCTTCTCAGGTGCACATGGAACATTTTCAAGAATAGATCATATATTAGGCCACAAAAAGAACCACAGTAAATTTAAAAAGATTGAAATTCTACCAACCAGCTTCTCATATCACAAAGGTATGAAACGAGAAATAAATTACACAAAGAAAACGAAAAAGCCCACAAACACACGGAGGCTTAATAACATGCTCCTAAATAATCAATGGATCAATGACCAAATAAAAACAGAACAAGCAATATATGGAGACAAATGACAACAATAATTCAACACTGCAAAATCTCTAGGATACAGCAAAGGCCGTGATAAGAGGGAAATATATTGCAATATAGGCCTACCTCAGGAAAGAAGAACAATCCCAAATGAACAGTCTAAACTCACAATTAATGAAACTAGAAAAGGAAGAACAAATGAGGCCCAAAGTCAGTAGACGGAGGGACATAATAAAGATTACAGCAGAAATAAATAATATGGAATAGAATAAAACAACAGAATCAATGAAAGCAGGAGATGGTTCTTCAAGAAAATAAACAAATTAGAAAAAACCCTTAGGCGGACTTATCAAGAAAAAAAGACAGTCTACACACATAAAGAGAATCAGAAATGAGAAAGGAAAAATCACTACAGACACCACAGAAATACAAAGAACTATTAGAGAATACTATGAAAAATTATATGCTAACATATTGGATAACCTAGAAGGAATGGACAACTTTCTAGAAAAATACAACCTTCCAAGGCTGACCAATGAAGAACAGAAAATCTGAATAGACCAATTATCAGCAAAGAAATTGAATTGGTAATCAAAAAACTACCTAAGAACAAAACACCTTAACCAGATGGTTTCACTGCTGAATTTTATCAAACATTAAGTGAAGACCTAATACCCATCCTTCTTAAAGTTTTCCTAAAAGTAGAAGAGGAGGGAATACTACAAACTCATTCTACGAGACCAACGTCACTCTAATACCAAAACCAGGACAAGACACCACAAAAAAAAATTACAGACCAATATCTCTGATGAACATAGATGCAAAAATACTCAACAAAATATTAGCAAACCGAATTCAAAAATACATCAAAAAGATCATCCATTCATGATCAAGTGGAATTCATCCCAGGGATGCAAGGATGGTACAACATTCAAAAATCCATCAACATCATCCACCACATCAACAAAAAGGACAAAAACCACATGATCATCTCCACAGGTGCTGAAAAAGCATTTGAAAAAATTCAACATCCATTCATGATCAAAACTGACAACAAAATGGGTATAAAGGGCAAGTACCTCAACATAATAAAGGCCATATATGACAAACCCACAGCCAATATTATACTTAACAGGAAGAAGCTTAAAGCTTTTCCTTTAAAATCGGGAACAAGACAAGGATGCTCACTCTCCCCACTTTTATTCAACATAGTTCTGGAGGTCCTAGCCACGGCAATCAGATAACACAAAGAAATAAAAGGCATCCAGTTTGGCAAGGAAGAAGTCAAACTGTCCCTTTTTGCAGATGGCATGATATTGTACATAAAAAACTAAAGAATCCACTCCACACTCCAAAACTACTAGATCTAATATCTGAATTCAGCAAAGTTGCAGGATACAAAATTAATACACAGAAATCTGTTGCATTCCTATACACTAATGGTGAACTAGCAGAAAGAGAAATCAGGAAAACAATTCCATTCACAATCACATCAAAAAGAATAAAATACCTAGGAATAAACCTAACTAAGGAGGTGAGAGATGTATACCCTGAAAACTACAAGACACTCTGAAGAGAAATTAAAGAGGACACTAATAAATGGAAATTCATCCCATGCCCTTGGTTAGGAAGAATTAATATTGTCAAAATGACCAATCTGCCTTAAGCAATCTACAGATTCTATGCAATCCCTATCAAATTACCAACAGCATTCTTCAATGGACTAGAGCAAATAGTTCTAAAATTCACATGGAAAGACAAAAGACCCCGAAAAGCTAAAGCTATCCTGAGAAGGAAGAATAAAGCAGGGGAAATTATGCTCCCTGACTTCAAGCTCTACTACAAAGCCACATTAATCAAGATAATTTGATACTGGCACAAGAACAGACCTATAGACCAGTGGAACAGAATAGAGAGCCCAGATATATACCCAAGCATATATGGTCAATTAATATGTGATAAAGGAGCCATGGATATACAATTTGGAAATGACAGCCTCTTCAACAGCTGGTGTTTGCAAAACTGGACAGCTACATGTAAGAGAATGAAACTGGATTATTGTTTAACCCCATACACAAAAGTAAAGTCAAAATGGATCAAAGACCTGAATGTAAGTCATGAAACCATAAAATTCTCAGAAAAAAAATAGGCAAAAATCTATTGGACATAAACTTCTTCATGAACATATCTCCCTGTGCAAGGGAAACAAAACCAAAAATGAACAAGTGGGACTTTATCAAACTAAAAAGCTTCTGTACAGCAAAGGATACCATCAGTAGAACAAAAAGACATCCTACAGTATGGGAGAATATATTCATGAATGACATATCTGATAAAGGGTTGACATCCAAAATACATAAAGAGCTCATGCACCTCAACAAACAAAAAGCAAATAAGCCCATTAAATGTGGGCAGAGGAACTGAACAGACACTTCTCCAAGGAAGAAATTCAGATGGCCAACAAGCACATGAAAAGATTCTCCACATTGCTAGTCATCAGAGAAATGCAAATTAAAACCACAGTGAGATATCAGCTCACACCAGTTAGGATGGCCAACATCCAAAACATAAACAACAAATGTTGGCAAGGATGTGGAGAAAGGGGAACCCTCCTACGCTGCTGGTGGGAATGTAAACTAGTTCAACCATTGTGAAAAGCAGTATGGATGTTCCTCAAAATCTAAAAATAGAAATACCATTTGACCCAGAAATCCCACTCCTAGGAATTTACCCAAGAATGCAGCAGCGCAGTTTGAAAAAGATATATGCACCCCGATGTTTATCGCAGCACTATTTACAATAGCCATGAAATGGAAACAACCAAAGTGTCCATCAGTAGATGAATGGATAAAGAAGATGTGGTACATATACACAATGGAATATTATTCAGCCACAAGAAGAAAACAAATCCTACCATTTGCAGCAGCTTGGATGGAGCTAGAGGGTGTTATGCTCAATGAAATGGGCCAGGCAGAGAAAGACAAGTATCAAATGATTTCACTCATTTTGGAGTATAAGAACCAAGCAAAAACTGAAGGAAGAAAACAGCAGCAGACTCACAGAACCCAAGAAGGGACTAACAGTTACCAAAGGGAAAGGGACAGGGGAGGATGGGTGGGAAGGTAGGGATAAGGGGGAAAAAGGGGCATTACGTTTAGCACACATAATATAGCGGGAATGTGGGTGATACAGGGAAGGCAGTACAACACAGAGAAGATAAGTAGTGATTTTATAGCATCTTACTACGCTGATGGACAGTGACTGTAGTGGGTTATGTGGGGGGACTTGGTAATAGGGGGTCCAGTAACGATAATGTTCATGTGATTGTACATTATCAATACAAAATTTAAAAAAATAAAAAATAAAATAAAACAAAGAAATGAAATGTTGGGCTCATCTTAAACTTAATGAAATATGCAACTATATATGAATCTCACATTGTGCATTTTGAGTCACTACTTAATATACAAAATGTTTTGCTTATTATATTCAGAAAATTCAAAGTGTCAACATAGAACGGTGTTTGTTTCTTTAAGTTATCCAGGGCTTTGAATAAGTCACCATTTTAAGAAACGTTAATATTTTACATGTATAACGTGTTGAATCCCATCATACAAATGGAATTATCATGTGTGCATATGCACACACAGACACACACCATAGACACCCAAGAATTCTCTGAACTCTTATTACTTCTTGGAAGGAGTAATAAATCTGGAGAAGTCCAGTAGCTGTATATTTTGAAGATTAAATAAGTTCTACTAAAGCAGATGGGAGGAGATTATGATCGCAAAAAACGAAAACTCGATTCATGCTGAGGACAAAATTACAGCAAATTAACCTGGCTATTCTCTTGTCTAGTCATCAAACTGTCACAGCCTTATTCATTAGAAATAGATCTGTATGAATCATAAATAAAATTTGTCAATTCTATGGTAATCTCTAATGAGGAAATTTATATGTCATGTGGCATTATTGCAAAGGTCATACTTGGTGATACATATGAGGCAACTGGAAATATAGAACAAGAGTTTAGAAATAAGGTCAGGTTGTGGATAAAACTTTTGAGCTATCCTTATAGAGATGATACAATGAATTATAGAATTAAATGAAATTGCAAAAGGGATGAATATGTGTAGTGGTAATTCTCAATCTGAGGGGTATATAACAACCACTAAGAGTACTTTTTGGAGATGAGGACCTGGGTCACAGCTCCAGATTTTCTGACTTGGTAGATTTGACTAAGAGCTGGAGAGCCTACAGGTGCGTAAATTCCCTTGGCTATTCTAAAGAAGATGATCATGACATTTATTATGAGAAAATTTCCAGAGAGTTGTGAGTAATAAAGACATTGATATTTCTAATAGATTTATATTCATAGATAAAGAATGAGGAGTAGAAGAAGGCAATAGTGAAAGAAAAAAAAACTGTGACAATTCATTAAAGAAAACCAGAGTCTAATGTCATTAGAAAGCAAAGAAAGAAACGAGTATTTGGTGAAAGGAATAGTCCATGTTTTTCAATATTGCAGGAAGTTACAAAGTACTGCAGAAATGTGCAAGAGTTTGCAGTGATGACCATGGATACACCATGTTGTAGACATGGTGAGCTCAAGACTATTACTAGGAGTTACAAAGTACATATTAAAGCAATCAGTATAGACTATTATTTTAATATGTGATGACAAAGGGTAGCAGTGATGCAGGGCAGCATTATTGTAGGAAGTGGTTATTTTTTTCATTATTTAAACTTGGAAAGAAAGGGGAATAGTAACAAAAAATGGACTCAGGGAAGAAGAAATTAAAGCAGAAGAGAAAGGAAGAATAAGAACAGTTTTGGAGCATTTAGGAGTAGCTGAAATGGTCCACCTATGAGCATCTCCGTGGACAACAGAAGCTGCGTGTGTGTGTGTATATATACATGTGTATACTCATAAAATTTTATTCCTCCTCCTCCTTCTCTTTTCCTTCAGAGGGAAGAGAAAGGTGAAAGAAAGATGAAATCACAAAGACAATGTAGGAGATACAGTGATTATTGGGAGCACATCAATTGCTGTTGATATTCTCAGGAAAGTGGATAAAAGGCATTTGAAAAGGGGAGAAGAAAACAGACTCGGTTTGCACGACTTTGCAGGGCTGATGTGATTTGGAAGCAGCTCTTGGGAAGGATTTCGAAGCAGTGCACTGGAAAATAACAAGGGCAGTTCATTACAAATAGAGTAGTTGAGGACATCATATGCTGAGTCCATCAAGTTGTGCTAATTTATTAGGTTGTATTACTTCAGAGTAAAAAAGGCATATTTTCTCAAAATCTGACATTTTGAAAGCAGGGAAAGAGGAAGTGAAAATGGTGGTCTACCCGTTGTAGAAATGGCAAAGATGGGTAAGGCAAAATGACAAGCGTGCTTTCTCTAGGTACGTCCATTTGCTCATCCTGAACTGGTCTGGGTAGGGAAGTAGAAGAGCTGCAGGTGGACTTGATAGCAGGTCAGATGGCGAGCAGCCCGTGTCACATTCTGACGGATGGAGGGAGTGAGGGAGAGTGAGCCCTGGTTAAGTGGGAAGTAATCAAATCATATGTCTGATACAAGCCAGCACAGACTTAGTCTGAAAAAAGAAATGACTTTCATCTGACCTTTAAAAGAATATAAAAAATGTCAGAGGTGGAGGTTCTATTTCAGAGTTTAAAAAGTAACAATCCTATAAGGTATAGCATTTTAAACGAATAATCTCAAAATACTGGTATTTCTTTCCATGTGTGTCGATTTCTGACTAGATAGATGTCTGTTTTGATTTATGATTCTTTAAATTGACATGACCACTCTTCAGCAGTATTCCAGTTTTTCTGTTGGGTATACATTTACATAAAATATATGGGAAACATATTCTCTGTCCCCTTAGTTGTTGGGTTTAGATAAATTTGAACATTTTTGCTCTTTGTATACATATCAAGCATTAGTTATGTGAAAGTACATAATAAATATCATTTAGATCATAATAAATGATCATAATAATACTATGTCAAATAGAAATGTAGACTTCTTTCACAGAACCTCATTAGCACTTTGTAGGTTAGTTTTTACCATGTGCGAAGCAACTGCCCCGTCATGTTTGGGCAGGTGTGGTCTGTCTGTACACAACTTCCCTAAAGAACACAATACAATACAGTAACAACTACAAATAATCTAATGAAAATATTTAGTTTCCTGATGTACCGCTCAACCTGGCCTATTTATTTAATATATATAGTATGAGAGCTATATATTCAAAACAGAAGAAAAACTAAAGGCCTGATTAGAACACATGGTCTAAATGTGTTAATGTGACAGATTCTATCAAGTTTCCACTTCTGTCTAGAATAAATGGAGCCAGAGTCTCAAAGTTCCCTTAGTTTATCTTCTAATTTCAAGTAATGGTTGTGGTTCACATAAAAAAATGCAAGTTAGAAATACAGAAAGATATATTTAAAACACCACATTAAAATATGTGATGATGTGAAATCCTGTGTTTTTATGCAGAACGCTTATCTTAAATATAAGTACATATGTGTGTGTGTATATATATGTAATACATATGTGTATGTGTATATATATATAATACATATGTGTATATATATGTATACATGGGATAAATAAGATAAAATATATACATATATCTAATACTGCATTTTTACTTAATGATCATGTATAGGTATAGATAGAGATTCAGATAAGACAGAGAAAAACTGAAACATTTA
>JAVSCE010011805.1:0-47348 GCA_032199065.1 Smutsia gigantea
TTCTGTCTGGTTGATCTGTCCCTTGGAGTGAGTGGTGTGTTGAAGTCACCTAAGATGAATGCATCTATTTCCTCCTTTAATTCTGTTAGTATTTGTCTCACATATGCTGGCGCTCCTGTGTTGGGTGCATATATATTTATAATGGTTTTATCTTCTTGTTGGACTGACCTCTTTATCATTATGTAATGTCCTTCTTTACCTTTTCCTACATTCTTCGTTTTGAAGTCTATTTTGTGTGATACAAGTACTGCAACACCAGCTTTTTTCTCTTTGTTGTTTGCATGAAATATCTTTTTCCATCCCTTCACTTTTAGTCTGTGTATATCTATGGATTTGAGGTGAGTTCCTTGTAGGCAGCATATAGATGGGTCTTGCTTTTTTATCCATTCTGTTACTCTGTGTCTTTTGATTGGTGCATTCAGTCCATTTACATTTAGGGTGATTATTGATAGGTATGTACTTATTGCCATTGCTGGCTTTAGATTCGTGGTTACCAAGGGTTCAAGGGTTGCTTCTTTACTATCTAACAATCTAACTTAACTTTCTTGTTAAGTTATTGTAAACACAGTCTGATGTTTCTTTCTTTCTCTCCCTTCTTATTCCTCCTCCTCCATTCTTTCTATAATAGGTGTTTTATTCTTTGCCTTTAGTTAGTATTTGGATGGTCTGCTTTCTTTGCTATGATTTTTTTTCTCTGGTGACATCTTTTTAGCCTTAGGTGTGCTTCCATCTAGAGCAGTCCATTTAAGATATCCTGTAGTGGTGGTTTATGAGAGGCAAACTCTCTCAACTTTCGTTTATCTGGAAATTGTTTAATCCTCCATCATATTTAAATGATAATCGTGCTGGATACAATATTCTTGGTTCGAGGCCCTTCTGTTTCATAACGTTAAATATATCATGCCATTCTCTTCTGGCCTGTAAGGTTTCTGTTGAGAAGTCTGATGATAGTCTGATGGGTTTTCCTTTGTAGGTGATCTTTTTTCTCTCTCTAGCTGCCTTTAATACCCTGTCTTTATCTTTGATCTTTGCCATCTTAATGATTATGTGTCTTGGTGTTGTCTTCCTTGGGTCCCTTGTGTTGGGAGATCTATGAGCTTCGGTGGACTGCGAGACTACTTCCTTCCCCAGCGAGGGAAAGTTTTCAGCAATTATTTCTTCAAAGACACTTTCTATCCCTTTTTCTCTCTCTTCTTCCTCTGGTACTCCTATAATGCGAATATTGTTCCGTTTGGATTGGTCACACAGTTCTCTTAATATTCTTTCATTCCTAGAAATCCTTTTATCTCTCTCTGCCTCAGCTGCTCTGTACTCCTGTTCTCTGTTTTCTATTCCATTAACAGTCTCTCGCATCTCTTCCATTCTGCTGTTAAGCCCGTCGATCGCTTGTCTGATTTCTGTATTGTCTTTCCTCTGTTCCCTCACTTCCTCCCTCAGCTCTTGCACATTTCTCTGTAGGTCCATCAGCATGGTAATGACTTTTATTCTAAATTCTTTTTCAGGGAGGCTGTGCATTTCCATCCCTTCAGACTCCCTCTCTGGGGTTGTCTGGTTGATTTTGAGTCTGAACCATATTCCTCTGTCTTTTCATGGCTGTATAATTTGGTCACTGATAGTTGCCACGTATGTCAGCTGGGCTCTTTAAGACTTTAAAAAGAGAAGAAAAAAAAAGAGAAAAAAAAGAGAAAAAAAGAAAGAAAAAAGAAAAAGAAGAAAAAAAGAAAGAAAAGAAAAAACAAAAACAAACAAAAAACAAAAAAACAAAAAAATGCCCACCGGACGTAGATTCTGTGGGAATGCTCTAGGTGGCGCTATTGCCCCACTATTCCACAGCTGTGACTGTGCCGCTCCGCAGGGCCCTTTATCGCTCTGGCAGGGGTGGGAACGAATAGGAGGCTGTTGATCTCAGTGAGAAGTGTTAAGTATGGCTACGCTTCCTCAGTCGCCAGCTAAGGCGTCTGAAACTCCCCAGGACTCCCAGCCTGCTGGGCTGAGTGTGCTGGGGCGATCCAGCTCCTCCGCTGGGCTCCTGTCTCTTTAAGACCGCTGAAGAAAGCGCGCTTTTTTTTTTTTTCCTTCCCGGGAGCCGGCTGCAAGCACCCTGGCGCGTTCCCCGCTCAGATCCTGCCCCTCTGTCTCTCCAGTCTCCGCTGCACTGCGCAATGTGGGTCAGCGCTCCCCGCGCAGATCACCGGGGCTGGCTACTTCGCGGGGTGCACTTCCACTCCCTCCCGGCTCTGAATCCTCTCCTCCCGCCGGTGCGCTGGGGTGGGGGAGGGCTCGGGTCCCGCCGGGTCGCGGCTCCGTATCTTACCCGCCTCTTGGGGTGCCGAGTCCTCTCGGGTGTAGCTGCACGCTGTGCGCTTTCCTGTGTATTCTCGTCTCTCTTTTAGGAATAGATGTATTTTCTGTGTTTTCGTTGATAAATATAGTGTTGGGAGGAGATTTCTGCCGCCCTGCTCACACCGCCATCTTCCCGGAAGTCTCTCTGTTTTTATTTGGTCACTGATCCATTGGTTATTTAGGAACATGTTAAACCACCATGTGTTTGTGCGCTTTTCGTTTTCTTTGTGTAATTTATTTCTAGTTTCATACCTTGTGGTCTGAGAAGCTGGTTGGTACAATTTCAATCTTTTTGAATTCACTGAGGCTCTTTTTGTGGCCTAGTATATGATCTATTCTTGAAAATGTTCCACGTACACTTGAGAAGAATGGGTTTCCTGCTGCTTTTGGGTGGAGAGTTCTGTAGATGTCTGTTAGGTCCATCTGTACTAATGTGTTGTTCAATGCCTCTGTCTTCTTACTTATTTTGTGTTTGGTTGATCTGTCCTTTGGAGTGAGTGGAGTGTTGAAGTCTCCTAGAATGAATGCATTGCATTCTATTTCCCCTTTTAATTCTGTTAGTGTTTGTTTCACATATGTAGGTTCTCTTGTGTTAGGTGCATAGATATTTATCATGGTTATATCCTCTTTTTGGATTGACCTCTTTATCATTATGTAATGTCCTTATTTGTCTCTTGTGACTTTCTTTGTTTCAAAGTCTATTTTGTCTGATAAAAGTACTGCAACACCAGCTTTTTTCCCCCTTACAGTTGCATGAAAAATCTTTTTCCATCCCTTCACTTTTAGTCTTGTATGTGTTTGGGTTTGAAGTGAGTCTCTTGTAGGCAGCATATAGTTGGGTCTTGTTTTTTTATCCATTTAGTGACTCTCTCTCTTTTGACTGGTACATTCAGACCATTTACATTTAGTGTGACTATTGATAGGTCTGTACTTATTGCCATTGGAGGCTTTACATTGGTGGTTACCAAAGGTTCAAGGGTAACTTCCTTACTCTCTAAGAATCTAACTTAACTCACTTGGTATGCTATTACAAACACACTCTAAAGGTTCTTTTTTTTTTCCTCCTTTTCTTCCTCCTCCATTCTTTATATATTAGGTATCATATTCTGTACTCTTTGTCTATCCCTTTTTATTACCTCTGGTGACAACTATTTAACCTTAGGAACACTTCCATCTATAGAAGTCCCTCCGAAATACACTGTAGAGACGGTTTGTGGGAGCTAAATTCTCTCAGCTTTTGCTTATCTGAAAAGTATTTAACCCTCCTTCAAATTTAAATGATAACCTTGCCTGATAAAGTGTTCTTGGTTTTAGGCCCTCTGCTTCATTGCATTAAATACATCATGCCACTCCCTTCTGACATGTAAGGTTTCTGCTGAAAATTCTGATGATAGCCTGATGGGTTTTCCTTTGTATGTGATCTTATTTCTCTCTCTGGATGCTTTTAATAGTCTGTCCTTATCCTTGATCTTTGCCATTTTAATAACTATATGTCTTGGTGTTGTCTTCCTTGGGTCCCTTGTGTTGGGAGATCTGTGCACCTCCATGGCCTGAGAGACTATCTCCTTCCCCAAATTGGGGAAGTTTTCAGCAATTACCTTCTCAAAGACACTTTCTATCCCTTTTTTTCCCCCTTCTTCTTCTGGTACCCCTACAATACAAATATTGTTCTGTTTGGATCAGTCACACAGTTGTCTCAGTATGTTTTCATTCCTAGAGATCCTTTTCTCTCTGTGCCTCAGATTCTTTGTATTCCTCTTCCCTAATTTCTATTTCATTTATCATCTTCTCCACCATATCTCATCTGCTTTTAATACCCTCCATTGTGTTCCTCAATGACTGGATCTCCATCCTAAATTCATTCCTGAGTTCTTGAATATTTTCGTGTACCTCCATTTACATTTAGGGTGATTATTGATAGATATGTACTTATTGCCATTGCAAGCTTTGGATTCATGGTTACCAAAGGTTCAAGGGTAACTTCCTTACTATCTAACTGTCTAACTTAACTTGCTTATTATGCTATTATAAACACAATCTGAAGATTCTTTTTTTTCTGCCTTCTTTTTCTTCCTCCTCCACTCTTTATGTGTTAGATGTCATATTCTGTACTCTTTTTGTATCCCTTGACTTTGTGGATAGCTGATTTAATTTTGCATTTTGTTAGTAATTAATTGGTCTACTTCCTTTAATATGGTTTTATTTCCTCTGGTTACAGCTATTTAGCCTTAGGAGCACTTCCATCTAGAGAAGTCCCTTTGAAATACACTCTAGAGATGGTTTGTGGGAGGCAAATGTCCTCAACTGTTGCTTATCTGAATTGTTTAATCCCTCCTTCAAATTTAAATGATAATCTTGCAGGGTAGAGTATTCTTGGTTCAAGGCCCTTCTTTTTCATTGTATTGAATACATCATGACACTCCCACCTGGCCTGTAAGGTTTCTGCTGAGAAGTCATATGATAGCCTGATGGGTTTTCCTTTGTAGGTGATCTTTTATCTCTCTCTGACTGTTTTTAGTACTCTGTCCTTGTCTTTGATCTTGGCCATTTTAATTATTATATGTCTTGGTGTTATCCTCCTTGGGTCCCTTGTGTTGGGAGATCTGTGCACTTCCATGGCCTTAGAGACTATTTTCTTCCCCAGACTGGGGAAGTTTTCAGCAGTTATTTCTTCAAAGACACTTTCTATCCCTCTTTCTCTCTTCTTCTTCTTCTGGTACCCATATAATGCGAATATTTTTCCATTTAGATTGGTCACACAGTTCTCTTAATGGTTCTTTCATTCCTAGAGATCCTTTTTTCTCTATGTGCCTCAGCTTCTTTGTATTCCTGTTCTCTAATTTCTATCCCATTTATCGTCTAATCTACTTTTAATCTTCTATCCCATTCTCTACCTCATCTAATCTACTTTTAAATTTCTCCATTGTATGTTTCATTTCAGGTACTTTATTTTTCAAGGTGTCAATCTCCCTCCTGAATTTGTCCCTTAGCTCTTGATTATTTTTCTGTAGCATTAGCATGCTTATTACTTCTATTTTGAATTCTTTTTTTAGGAAGATTGTTGATTTCAGTTTCACTGAGCCCTCTGTCTGGTGTTTGAGGGATTTTGGAATGAATAAGGTTCTTCTGCTTTTTCCTAATTCTATTGGATAATCAGAAATTAGGTTTGTGTAGTTGTCACCCTCTAGTGCCCAGAAGTTCTCCTCTTTGGAGCTGCCAGCACCTGGAGTGATTATAGTGGTCGTAGTTGAGCGGTGCCAGTGCATACCCTAAGGAGAGAGCTCTTTCCTGCTTCCCAGCCACAGTGCCTGCCTCCGCTGTCAAGGCCAGTGAGCCATGTGCAGGGAGTAGCCTTTGTGTTAAGCCCCTAAGCTTCCATAGGTGGGGCTGCCCTCCTGTTGGCCTAGAACTATGGCTGGGGTCACAGGTGAGCTGCGCCAGTGCCTGCCAGGACTGAGCTCTTCATGCTTCCTGGCCTCAGTGCCTGTCTCTGCTTTCAGGGCCAATGAGCTGCACACAGGAAGCAGCCTCTGCATTAAGCCCCTAAGCTGCCATAGGAGGGGCTGCCCTCCTGCTGGCCTGGGGCAATGCAGGGGTCTCAGGTGAGCCATGCCAGTGCCTGCCGGGAAGACAGAGCTCTCTCCTGCTTCCCAGCGGCAGTGCCTGCCTCTGGTGTGCCAGAGGAACAGCCATTGGCAGGGAACAGCCTCTGCATTAAGCCTGTGTAGTAGGTGGGGCTGCCCTCCAGCTAGCCTGGCGCAGTGGCAGGGCCAGGAGGTTTCCACGCAGGTGCCAACTGGGAGGAAGGAGTGGAAAGCTGCTTATCATGTTCGGGGCCTCAGAGCTGCATTGCTAGCTAGGGGGATGGAGCACCTGAAGCTCCTGAAAGTTCCCAACCTGCTGGGCTGAGTGTACCGGGATGATTTTGTCCACCTGTTCCTTCTCCTGAGCAGCAAGCTCTGTGTAACCCTTGCCCCTTTTGCAGCCCTCTCATCGTTGGAAAGTCTTTCAAAGTGCCTGCCTTTCTTTTATCCCAGAGCAGCCAGTTGTGGGAACCTGTTCTCCACAAGCAGCTGGAATCTCAGTCTCTGACTTTGCTTTTCAACCCCTCTAATCTCCAGAGCAGCATGCAATGTGGGTTTCTGCTCCCAGAATAGATTTCTAGTGCTGGTTATTTGACAGTCCTGGGCTTCTACTCCCTCCCTGCTCTGTTCCTCTTCCTCCTGCCAGTGAGCTAGGGTGGAGGGAGTGCTCGGGTCCCGCCAGGTCACAGCTTTATTACTTCACCCTTTTCTGTGAGATGTTCCCTTTTCCCTGATGTAGACTGGCTGGTGCAATCTCATTTCTGGTCACTCTTTTAGGAATAGTTGTATTTGCTGTATGTTCCTATTATATGTGGTTTTGAGAGGAGATTTCTGCCTCACTTCTCATGCCACCATCTTTTTACACCCTCCCAGATACTGTATTTTTCAAAGTTTCTGTCTCATTCTTGAATTCCTCCCTGAGTTCTTGAATATTTTTCTGTAGCTCCATGAACATGTTTATGATTTTTATTTTGAAAACTTTTTCAGGAAGATTAGTTAGTTCAGTTTCACTTGGTCCTCTTTCTGGTATTTCTGGAATTTTGGTTTAAACCAGGTTCTTTTGACATTTCATATTTGTAGGTGGTGTCCTCTAGTGCCCAGAAGCTCTACTCTCTGGAGCTGCTCAGCCCGTGGAGCATGGCAGGGGTCGCAGGCAAGTGGCACTAGGGCCTGCAAGGAGGAAAGAGCTCTTTCATGCTTCTCAGCTGCAATGCCTACCTCCACTGCCAGGGCCAGTGGGCCGAGTGTGCAGGAGGAGCCACTATGCTATCACTTGTAGCTGCCATAGGCAGGGCCTCCCTCTGGTTTCCCTGGCACAATGGCAGGGACAGCCAGCTTGCAAGCCGGTGCCAGTTGGGAGGAAGGAGCAGTAGGCTGTGTATCACGGTGGGGGGCCTCATAGCTGCGTTGCCAGCCAAGGGAATGGAGTGCCTGAAGCTCCTGAAAGTTCCCAACCTGCTGGGCTGAGTGCAAAAGAAAACTTTTGTCCACCTGTCCTTTCTCCTGAGCAGCAAGCTCTGTGCAATCCTTGCCCCTTTATCAGCCCTCTTGTTGTTAGGAAGTCTGTCAGAATGCCTGCTTTTCTTTGGTCCCAGAGTAGCTGGTTGAGGGTACCTGTTCTCCACAAGCAGCTGGAATCTCAGTCTTTCCAAGTATTCCACCTGTCTTAGCTTTCCAACCCCACTAATCTCCAGAGCACCATGTAATGTAAGTTTGTGCTCCCAGAGCAGATCTCTAGGGCTGGGTGTTCAGCAGTCCTAGGCCTCCCCCTACTTCCCCCTTCATTTCTCTTCCTCCTGTGGTGAGCTGGGGTGGGGATAGGACTTGGGTCCTGCCGGATCGTGGCTTTGTTACTTTACCCATTTCCATGAGGTTTGCTCTGTTCCCTAGGTGTAAGCAGTCTGCCACAGTCTTCTTTCCTGTTGCTCTTTCAGGATTAGTTGTATCTGCTATATTTTCATATTATATGTGGTTTTGGGAGGAGGTTTCTGTCTCACCTCTCATGCCACCATGTTTAAGCCAATCAGGTTGTTGTTTTTTCTATAGATTTTCTTTATAAAGTTGAGAAAGTTCCCCTCAATTCCTAGTTTACTAAGAATTTTTATCATCAATGGGTGTTGGGTTTTATCAAATACTTTTTCTCAATCTATTGATATAATCATGTGATTTTTATTCTTTAGTCTGTTAGTGTGATGCATTGCACTAATTGATTTTTTAATTTTGAACAAGGCTTACATACATGGGATTAATCCCACTTGGTTATGGTGCTTAATTCTTTATTTACATTGTTGGACTTGATTTGCTAATATTCTGTTGAGAATTTTACATCAATGTTCATTAGAGATATCAGTCTGTAGTTTTTTGTAGTGTCTTTTTCTCATTTGGTATTAGGGTATTCCTGGCCTCATAGAATGAGTTAAGAGGTATCCTCTCTGATTTTATGTTTTGGAAGAGATTGTAGAGAATTGGTATAATATGTTTGGTAGAATTCACCAGTGAGCCCATCTGGAACTGGTCCGTTCTCCTTTGGAATGTTATTAATTATTGATTCAACTGCAGTAATAGATACAAGATTATTCAGATCATCTATTTCTTCTTGGGTGAGTTTTGACAGTTTGTGTCTTTCAAAGAACTGTTCCATCAAATTTGGTGGCATAGAGTTGTTCATGATATTCCTTTACTATCTTTTTAATGTCCACAAGATCTATAGTAATGTCCCCTCTTTCTAGTCAGTTTTTAAATGAATGATTGGAACATTTCTTACATCTCTCAAAAGAAATAAAATAGTTGTTTTTTATTTTTATATGACCCACAGTTGATTAACATTTAGAAATTGATGGCATTTGATAGAAAAATAAGTTCTCCACTTACACTTTCTATAAGCAAGAATATTATATATAATTGAGTTTGTGTACAGTAGCCATAGACTACTTAATACAGAACAATATAGTTAAAATAATACTGTAGAAAAGAATATATTCCCTTAAGGAATTTTTTGTTAATAAAATAAACTTTAAAAATGTGTTGAATTCCCAGAAGCATGTGGAATAGAAGAAAATATTTGTAAATCATATATCTGATAAGGGGTTAATATTCAAAATATATAGAGAGCTCATAAAACTCAATAGAAAAAACATCCAACTAAAAAATGGGTAGAGGAACTGAATAGAAAATTTCCCAAAGTAGACATACAAATGACCAAGAGGTACATGAAAAGGTGCTCAACATTATTAATCATCAGGGAAATGTAAATCAAAACTACAATGATATACCAACTCTCACCTGATAGAATGGCTAGTATCAAAAGACAAAAAATGTAAGTGTTGACAAGGATGTGCAGAGAAGGGAACTCTTATGCACTGTTGGTGTGAATAGGAATTGGTGCAGCCACTATGGAGAACAGTATAAAGTTTCCTCAAAAAATTAAAACATAGACCTACCAAAGGATCTTGCAATTCCATTTCGGGGTATATTTTCACAGGAAATGATTACAGAATATCAAAGAGGTATCTGCATTCCCATGTTCACTGCAGCATTATTCACAGTATCCAAGATACAGCAACTACTTAACTGTCCGTGAGTGGATGAATTGACAAAGAAGATGTAATATTTGTGTATATATATATATATATATATATATATACATTCTTTCATTTCATCCTTATTAAAGTATCACTGACAAATAACATTATAAGATATTTAAAGCATCCATTGTGGATTTGATATATATACACATTGTGAAAGGATCCCCGCATCTAGTTAATTACATCCATCACTGCATAAATATATTTTTTTGTTGTAAGAACACTTAAATTCTACTCTCTTAGGAAATTTCACTTGTATAATATAGTGTTATCAACTACAGTCACTTGTTTTACATATGTCAGGTATGTTTTACATTAACTCCACAGACCTTATTTATCTTATAGCTGACAGCTTACACCCTTTTACCAACCTCTCCTATTTCCATCCTGCCTCCAGCCCCTGCCAACCACTTTTTCACTCTCTGTTTCTATGAATTTGCCTTTTTTTAAAAAAAGATTCCACATATAAGTGAGATCTTACAGTATTTGTCTCTCTCTGTTTGGCTTATATCACTTAGTATAATGCCTTCAAGTTCCATTCATGTTGTCACAAATGGCAAGATGTCCTTTTTTGTGGTTGATTATTTCATTATATGTGTGTGTGTGTGTGTGTGTGTGTGTGTGTGTGTGGTGTGTGTGCCATGTATACATTGTGAAAGGATTCCCCACATCTAATTATATCCATCACTGTACATATTTATATTGATATATAGAAATTTCACTTATATAATATATATTTTATAAAATATATTTCACTTATGTAATATTAGCTTATAATATTCATTACATAATAATGATATATATCTAAGGTAAATATCTGTATGTTATGTCTATATTATATATATATGATCCACATCCACATAAATATAGATATCTATGCATATGTATATGTGAAATTTCCTAAGAAAGTAGAACTTAAGTGTTCATTTCCTAAAAATTTGTTAAAATATTAGCCTTCAATCCAACTACAAGCAAATCATTACTCTCTTCTATTAGTTTTTTGGTGTCTCACACAATATTGATTTGTATTTACCATCTAGAATCTGAAAATATTTTGGGAGTCCTTTTAAGACATTCTTTTAAGATACTCCTTTTGATAAATCTATAAAATAGTAAACAAGAGTTCTTTCCTTAGTATTATATTGTCAATTTTATAATGTCAATTTTGCAAAAATAAAACAATTGCTCAGATACAGAATTAGAAAATATTTGCCTTTCATTAATTATTTTACAACTTTTCTCTGAAAGCTTTTATATTTGATTCTTGCATATCATTTAGTAATCAATTTGCTAAAGCCAAAAATATTTCTTGACTATTTTTTGCCATTGAAGTTTGGCTTTTATAAATTACACCTGAAGTTCAATAGATTTTAACATTTTTAACTTTCTCAGTTAATTTTGCCTTCTTAAAGTCAGGGATTTAGTGTTCCCTCAGACCTCTGTTCATTTGCACATAATTCACAATGAAAATTCAACACAGCGGTGACTACAGTTAGCCCAGGAGGGAGGAGATGATGGGTATCAGGCCCCTAGGGTCTGGGCCAGTAGAAAGGGAAAGGGTTTCTTTGTAACTTTCTGGCATGGACTAAATCATGAAGCAAGCAGAAAAGCCTAGGGGTAGAGGAAAGTTGGTGGTATGAAACAGGTCTTATTTGTTCTTTTCTTCTCTTTCCCTCCTGTAATTCTGGTAACCAGTTCCAATGTGTGGGGTGTTTTTCCCATACCACCAAGACGTCCTTTGACAGCAGCTTGGTGTCTTACAATTAAACTTGTTTCTGACACTACCTGGAGATTAGTTAAGGCCTGAGTCTACGAGACTGCCCCCTCCCTCACACCTCTCACCCCCACCCCCAACCCAGTCTCTTCAGGGGCCAATCACAAGCCCAGGTTACCTGTGCTTCTGACCCTCTGGTGATAGATTGGAAGTTCCAATGACCCCTCCCTGGTTTGAGTAAATTTGCTAGAGTGGCTCACAGAACTCAGAGAGACATTTTGCTTACTAGATTACAGTATATTATAAAAGGATAAAACCCAGGAAGAGTAGGACAAAGAGCTGCATAGGGCAAGGTGTGGGGAAGGGGTGAGGAGCTTCCAGCCACTCTCCCCACATCTCCACATACTCACCAATCCAGAAACTCTCTGAATCCGTCCTTTGGGGGTTTCTTGCAGGCTTCAGTACAAAGGCTCAACTGGCTGCCGGTGAGTGACTCACCTGCAGTAAAGTTCCAGACCTCTAACCACATGGTCAGCTCTCCTGGCGACCGGCCATTCCCCGTAGGCGCAGTGCAAACGCCACCTCCCTGACATGACAAAACACCTCCGTCACTCTCACCGCTTAGGAAGTCCCAAGGGTTTTAGGAGCTCTGTGCCAGGACGTGGACAGATGGAGACCAAATATATATTTCTTGTTATACATCACAATGTCACATCTTCTCTCCTCCTCCTCCTCTTCTCTCTCCTTTCTTTGTTTCAGTTAGACTCTTTTAATTAAAATGAACAGAAACTCATTCGGATTAGTTCCCATGAAGATTTAATGTTAGAATATGGAGAATCCACCCCAGAATTGACACTGGCAGTAAGAGGAGCTACAGAAGTCCCTCTCTCTCTCTCTCTCTCTCTCTCTCTCTCTCTCTCTCTCTCAGGTTGTACGGCTTCTTTCTAAGGACATTTGTTTTGCTTTGTGCATCTGCTTTATTTGCAACTCTCTGTTAACTAAACTTCTCATTACTGCAATTTCTGCTTCCACAACACCTGTGTCTTAACTCTACTTCATGCCTTCAGCTCCATATCCCTTTCCTAATTCACTCAGTTTCTCATTCTCTGACACTGATCCCCAGGAAATGAATCTGATTGGTTCAGCTCATTTTTACAAGCCATATACCATTGATGGTCCTAATCCACTGGGATTGCAGAATAGGATTCCATGGTGCAGAAGAGGCTCTGGGCAGGGCAGGCAATGATCGACCCTAGCACAGTCTCCTAGCTTTCTCTGTTTATTTTTTCAAATAGTTGCTGAATACCCATTATGTGCCATTACTATTCCAGGCAACAGGGACTTAAAGATTTAGTCTCTGCTTTCAAGAAGCTAACTGTCCATAAGGAGAGAAAAGCAAACTAGCAATGGCTCCCAGATATTGTCATAACTGCTACAATAAAGGGCGCTAAAGAAGCGCCCACAAAGGAACTGGGGAGGTCCCTCAGCTTAGATGATGCCTCCGCTAAGTCTGAAAGAATAAGTGAGAGTCACCAGGTGACAGGAGTGCAAGGTTGGTGGAGGGAAAAACACGGGGATTCCCGGCAGAGGGAGCCATTGGCAAAAAGGCACAGGGGTCAGTGACATGCTGTAAACTCCGTGCTGCAAGTGGTTTAGTAGTGCTGGGCACCTGGCAAGAGAATGGCTTAAAAACTCTCCCCGCCCCCTATACAAACCTTACCCACTTCCATCCTTCAAACCCCTTGCCCAGCAGACCTCTCTGCCTCCTAGCCTGTTCTCCCATGGTCTGTTTGCCTTCCTTGGCCACTCTGCTCTGCCACCCTCCATGGACTAATATTGGCCATAAATTTCTCACTCATCTATTCAGTGGACATTGACTAATTTCCTCCTATGGTCAGAGAGGAGAGTGTGATCAGACAGCAATCCCTCCACCACACCCCAACCGCTTACTACAGCTTCAGGACAGAGGAGCAGGGTGGGAACGTGGGAATGCGCCAGGGTTAGCCATAAATGCACAGGCCTGCAAAGCTTTATGAACTCAGTGTGGGCCCAACCTTTGCCTGTATCTCAGTCTGTAAGAACCAGAGGAGAATTGAAATAGGTTTCCAAATTTACCTGTCTGTGGTAAACAGCAAGGGTAGGGATGACAGAATCTGGGACTGTTTCTTTTGGAGGACCCTCTGGCCTGTTGCATTTACATGATCTCTTAGATTTGCCTTCACTTACTAGGGTGTAAGCAGTTAAAAAAATTTACTGTTTAGGCTGAAAAACATGCAACTTCCTCAGAATCATAAGCCATTACCACCACCACTCCTGCCAGCAAAATGGTTACTATATTCCTCAAGCGCAATTTGGTCTAATGACTCCCTGCCAACAGATTTCTTGTCTCCAGCACGACAGCAAAGGACAAGGGGAGAGAGAGAGAGAGAGAGAGAGACAGAATTGGGAAAGGATCCTTGTACTGAGGTTTATCCTAGAATGGCTGCACTGGGATCAAGCTACATCCTCTGTCTCATAAAACACTTCACCTCAAAAAGCTAAGCAATGTAGAACAGAAGGAAGAAACCGACAGTGGGCTCATACACACTGAGAAGCAACTGGTGGTTACACCGGGGAGGGGTTGGTGCAGGTGTGGGGGAGGGCAAGGGGGATAAAGGGGCACAATAATTTGCAATCACAATATAAGTTGGTCACGGGGGTGGTAGTACAGCCTGGAGAATATAGTCAATGATTCTGCAACATCTTCCTATGTTGATAGATAGTAACCGCACTAGAGGGGGTGAGGATTCAGTAATCTGGGCAACTGTTGAACCACTGTGTTGTACATTTGAAACCAACGTAAGATTGTATATCAGCTACACTTCAATTAAAAAAAAAGCTGAGCAAAGTGTTTCTGGTTCATTTCTGGAGAAGCAGCCAAGCTGTGTGTGAATTCAGGTCAGGAAGAAGGCCTGGGAGGAGGAAGAATGGCAGAGCACACCAGCGCCACGGGGACTGCGAGCAGGGCGTTCAGCGGGCTGATGGAAAGCTCCAGGTGTCCACTGAAGTACAACTGCAAACAATTTAACACAGTTGCTAACAGCTGGGAAACACTAACATCCGACAGAAAATTCCGAAGGGTGATATTTGGGCCAGGGATTTTCTGTGTGACTGGAGCAGGGCAAAGGCTATAAAGAAGGCAGAACTGTAAGTCTTCCCCTGGAGGTCAAGATACTGACATGACGTTACACATGGAATTCTTGCAGCTAAACAAATCGGACTTCCCTAGAAGCTTAGTAAAAATCTCTATCTTGGCTTCTCTTCGGGGGCACTGTAAGGTAGTCAGTCACCAAAAGACTTTTTGCAGTTCACTTAGGTTGCCTTCTACCTCCAACCCCCAGAAGACCAGATGCTTCCTGTGAAGAGAACATGCCCCTCAGATCATGACCCCTCCAGCTCTCCCGTGGTCCTCTACCCCAGTTGTTCAGCCAGCTGAAGGGAATGCACAAACATTTTGCTACACGTAAGGCAAGTGAGTTGCAGCGACCTGAATTTGTAGCAGTACCTTCTTTTTGACATAAATTGACACATACGATGCATTTAATAGCAACGCTGGGAACCCTCCCCTAATTTGCTGTCTTCCTGGCACTTCCTTGCACATCAGAACTCTCTTTCTCTCTCTCAACCTCCTTGGTTAATGAGAAAGTGAAATTGCTTCTCTTTAAGCCACAGGTTCACTCTTGTTTCCAGGTCATATCCACTTAACTGCTCAAATCCACTTGAAATACAGCTTAATTTGCACAGAAAATTAACCTCAATTACATATCCCTGGGTCAGAAACTCAACGTTACCCCTGCTGTAACCACTTATTCCCATTTTAGTTTCTCTAAAAGCTCCCAACTTTTCTTCCAATTTTTACAATTATTTTTTTTTCCCACCACCTAGGATCCTCTTCATCCCTGGGGAGCCCTGTCTCCCAGGCCTGTATCTGGTCTGTACTCTCTACTTGACAACATATAAAGCATCCTCACAGCACCCCTCAGACTGCCCACTTGAATTGGTTTCACTGCTAGTTTTCCTTTCATTTTGTTGGGAAATGGTTTTTTTTAGGTTTGGGTTTTTGGTTTTCGGTTTTTTTGCACCCTGGAGTTAAGCTGTATTGGCAGGACATGTGGGATTAAGGGAGATCAAGGGAGCTGGAATGTAATGAAGAAGGTCAAAACTATCAGAAAGACAGAGAGGTTCTCTAGAAAGCTCCCACCTGCTGCAGTGGTTAATGCTCTCCAAGCCACCAAATATTAAGTTAATGGAGGCAGAATATTTTCCCCTCTTCCTATAGCAGATGTGATGATGTTTGTTACAAATCTGAACAACCTACCTATTTATTCTCTACTCCTCCCCTAAACAAGACTATAGTCATCTCTGTCTGAAACAAAACTCTCACAGTTCAACAGAGCCATGCCATTTCGCTTAATTACAATGCTTATTTTTACCAACATCCAGCAGCCTATTAGTGAAGGCACATTTTTAGAAATCTAACAAATAAGCAAATACATCCCTAGAATCACAGATACAGCTCTCCTGTTTGTTTTGTACAAAAAGGAAAGCACTTATCACACCTACATGCTATTTTTTTTCCTGTTTTCATCCACTTAAGTGTGTTTTCTGGAGAAATGGCACGATTCCCAGTTTTAAAAAACGTAACTAGAATTTTCTTCTTGGGCTTTAATGTAAATTCCCCACTGAAAATCTTCTGTAATGATATTCAATTCTTTTGTGCTTTAAAATGGCCTTATAACTTAGAAAAGAAAGAAACAAACACAAAAATTGGGTGGCTGGGTGTGGCCCAGGCAGACTGGAGAATAACTAGAAGGCTGTAACCGTGACATGGAAGCACTTTGATTTGGGAAACTATCCAGATATCTTCACTGGTGAATTCTTCCCAACATTTAAGGAAGAACTAAAACTAATCTGACACAAACTTTTTAAGAGGATACAGAAAGATGAAACACTTCCCAACTTGTGTAAGATGCCATTATAGCCCAGATAACAAAATCTGACAAGGATATTATAAGAAAAGTAAATTATAGTCCAATCTATCTCATGTACATGGATGCAAGAAATCTTTTAAGTAAACAGTTGGATATCCATATGGAAAAAAAAAGAACCTTGACTCATAACTCACACTCATTCCAAACAGATTATAGATCTAAGTATAAAAGGATTGAAAATAATAAAGATAAAAGAAGAAAACTGGAATATTTAGTGGCCATGAGAAGGGTAAAAATTTCTTAAATAGAACACAAAAAACACCAATCATAAGGAACAGCAATGATAAACCAGATTTCATTAAATTAAGAAATTCTCTGTACCAAAAACAAGAAAGAAAATGAAATAGCAGATCATGAAGATTACTTTCAATACCTATATCCAACAAGGTCTTGTATCCAAAATATATAAAGAACTACTGTAACTCAACAAGGAAAAAGTGAACAATCCAACTTTTAAATGGGCAAAAGCCATGGACAGGTATTTCACAAAAGAGGATAGTCAAATGTCCAGTAAGAACTAGAAAACAATGCTCAACATCAGTAGTCAGTAGGAAAATACAAATTAAAACCACAATAAAATATCATGACACATCTGCCAGAATGGCTAAAAAATTTTTAAATGGTACCACAAGTCAGAGAGGGTGTAAAACAACTGTAACTCTCATATACTACTGTCTGGAACAACTACTTGGGAAAATTGATTGATAATATTTATTAAAATTAAATATGTAAAATCTCTATGCCTCAACAATTCTACTTCTACATATCTACCCCACCCCCCAAAAAATTAGTACACATGTATACTCTAAGACCCTGATCAGAATTGTCATATACTTTCACATATGATAACCCCCAACTAAAAACAATCCAAATGTCTATCAACAGAAAATGGATAAATAATTTATGACACATTTACATGATGGAGTGTTTTACAGCAATAATAAGGAAAGAACTACTGGTATATATAAAATCATAGGATAATTTCACAGAAATAACATTCAACTTGAAAAGCTGGAACAAAGGGGTATATTCTGTATTCCATTTTGGAAAGTTCAAAGAAAGGCAAAACTTATCTATGATAGAATTTTCTTTTTCAAAACTTCCCAAATGATTCTGATGTGCATCTAGCTTTGAAAACCACTTATATTTAGAGGAGGTAACTAAAGGGAATTGATTTGGCCAAGTTCTCTTGATTCCTAACTTTGTTTTACTTGTGTAAATAATACTGCCTGTTATTTGGGAAAAAAAGACTCCACCAGAACTTAATTATATGTACTATACATGAAATTCTAAATCTTAAGTTATTTATACTGTCCCCAACTAACCCATTCAGTGTAGTTTCCATGGGTGACCTGAGAGGTTGCTGTCATTTAATTAAGAGTGAGTGAATATTTCTGTTTCTTTTCCCATGAAAACTTTCTTAGATAATTTCTATTATTTTATAATGATACCAGCATAAGGATATCTATAAATAATATGAAGGAAGTAATATATATTTTTCTCAGGTGTCATTTTACATATCTACCTGATATTAGTTAAACCAATGATCTGATATTCCTGGGGTTCATCTTCCAATATTTTTTGGCTCTAACTTTCTGTTCATTTTAAAATTAATTTAGAAAGATTCTGAAAAGGCTCAGGGAAACACAGTTTTTCATCCGTTATAAAATGATTATGAAGAATAAAGGTGGAGGCATCACACGCCGTTATTTCAAATCATGTCATGGAGCTATAGTAATCAAAACACTATGGTACTGGCATAAAAACAAACACATAAATCAATGGAACAGAATAGAGAGCCCAAAATAAATCCATGCATATATAGTCAATTAATTTAGGACAACATAGTCAAGAACATACAATAGGCAAACGACAGTATCTTCCATAAATGGTATTAGGAAAACTGGACAGTCACATGCAAATAATGAGACTGGACCACCATCTTACACCATACACAAAAATTAGCTCAAAAAGACCTAAAACCATAAAACTTCAGGAGGGAAACATAGGCAATGAGCATCTTGACATCTTTCTTGATTTTTTGGATCTGACACCAAGTGCAAAAATAAACAAGTGGAACTACATCAAGTTAAATTTAGCTCCTGCACAGCAAAGGAAATCATAAACAAAAGTCAGCCTACTGAATGGGAGAAAATATTTGCAAATCATCTATCTAATAAGAGGTTAATATCCAAAATATATAAAGAACTCCTACAACTCAATAACAAGAACAATCTGATTTTTAAAATGGGCAGGAGATCTACACTTTTCCAAGAAGGACACACAGATAGACAACAGGTACATGAAAGGGTGCTCCACATCACTAATCATCAGGCAAGTGCAAATTAAAGCCACAATGAGATATCACCTCAGACTTGTTAGAAGGGCTGTTATCAAAAAAACAAGAAATAATGAGTGTTGGCAAGGATGTGGGGAGAAGGGAGCCCTGCTGCCCTGTTTGTGAGAGTGTAAATTGGTACAGCCACTGTGGAAAATATTGTGGAGTTTCCTCAAACAATTAAACATAAAAATGTCATATGATCCAGTAATTCCACTTCTGAGTACTTACCAAAGAAAACAAAAACACTAACTTGAAAAGATATATGCACCTGTCAGTGCATTGCAGCATTATTTAAAATAACCAAGATATGGAAAAACATGTGTCCATGAAAGGATTAATGGATAAAGAAAATGTGGTATTATATATATATATGGTATATATATGTATGTGGAATATATATATACATCACATATACATATATATATATATATACACATATGGTATATATACATATATCATAAAGGAAGGGACCATTTACAACAACATAGATGGACTTTGAAAGCATTAAAAGTGAAAAAAGTCAGAGAAAGGCAAGCATTTTATGATCTCCCTTGTATGTAAAATCTAAAACAAACAAACTCAGAGCTACAGAGAACAGATTAGTGTTTATAAGAGGTGGGGGTGGACAAAATAAGTGAAGGTGCTCAAAAAGCACAAATTTCCAGTTATAAAATTAAAAAGTCATGGGAATATAATGTCACATGGCAATTATAAAAACAAGTCCATGGCAATTATAGTTAATAATACTGTATTGCATATTTGAAAGTTGCTAAAAGAGTAGATATTAAAAGTTCTCATCACAAGAAAAAAATTGTAACTATATGTGGTAATGAATATTAACTAGACTTATTGGTGATCTATCACAATATATACAAATACTGAATCATTATGTTACATACCTGAAACTAATATAATGTTATATTTCAATTATATCTCAATTTAAAAATGCATAGTACATTCATTGAGTGCCTTAATTCATACGACAAGACGATAAAGGGAGAAAAATGCTTATATTTTCTGCTTTTGCTATGAGCAATGTGAAATGCATTCAGATCAATAAAATTCAAGAGTATCGCCAATATAAACAACAGATACATTATCAAGTTGCACATCTGGTTATTAGCAATCCAAACAAATAGCTCAATAAAGTCAATTAGCACATTTATGTATGAAACAAGATTTGAATATTCACAGCTGAAATTCACAAATGTAGATATAGCTAACTCCTGGAAAACCACATGGAAAGGCAGGAAGGTAAGAAAAAGTTGACCAGGAGCTTTATTGCAACAAGTTATATTGGTGCAGATAACTCCTCACATTTTTTTGCTTTTCTGAAGTCTTTATTCCTTCTAAACTTGTTTTTCTCTTTCTTCTCTTCGTCCTCCAATTTTTTATTCTTTTTTATCTTCCAAAGTGTTGTCACCTATGCAAAATGCTCTGTAGGACTAGAAGTATGTTTTCTTTTTAGTTTATCTGAATCCCAGCTCATTTTCTTTTGGTGAGAACTCTGGTTCTTAATCAGCAGCTTTTATCTTCTAGTGTATCAGTGGTGCTAGACTATAGTCATCCAACGACATTTTATTTATGTTTACTATTTCCTCAGACTTCTCAACGCGGCTGATAAATCACACCTGCTGATGAATTCTTTTCCACCAGTATACCATCCCAATTCATGGCTAGAGCCAGGGGCTCTCTACTCCACCCACCAGCAGTACTGGAGTCCTCATTGTCAACTGGGTAGCAAATGACCCAACTCCAAAGCCCATCTGACTGGCTTACTAGGACCACTTCTGCTACTGTCCCAGGTTGGCTTCTCTGGATTCATCAACATATATATAAGGGAGGGGCAGATTGGGCATAGGGAAATGTCAAACTGTGCAGGGAACTAGAGCATATACTGTTCATTGTCATGATGCTTCATTGGGCCTTTATATATCCGCCACCGCCAGTCACTGGGTTTGGGCCTCTGGGGGCACACCTTTGAGGGAGGGAGTTGTCTGCAGCGGAGGCAAACCCAGCAGGTGCTGACAGCTGAGACATCAGGTCCTTGCTGGAAGGGGGCTGTCTCCACCACAGAGATTCATGAGGACAGAATGCAGATTAGGTCGTGTCTGAAAAGGATCCCAGTCCTCCAAAATGACCCCAGATTTCACTTGAAAGACTATAGGTTGCATTCAGGCCTGATCTTAGTTTGTAGCCCAGAGTATATGCCAAAACTTCTCACATTTACTTTGGAAAACACTCCGAAATCTCACTGACCTAAATATTTGGTGCACGGTAAGGTCACTAAGAAGACTTTTTAAATTATACTTTTGAAGAGATACCTAATTTGGTGTTCAAGAAAGAATGAATATGAAAAAAGTTTTGGAGGGAAATGAATGTGACTCTAACAAAAAGAGATTTAATGTCAACAGGGTAAAAAGGATTGAAGAAAAAGAAAACTCCTCAAAAGTATGTTCTACCTTAGACTCTACTTTGGATATTAATTTCTGAGTTTATAAGGGTCAGCCAGATCCTAGGGTTCTAAGGACCATTTCCCCAAAACCTCATCAGACTTTTCAACCTCTCTAAATCCAGACCAGGATCCCCTGAATTTGAAATTTAAATTCCACTCTGGGTACTTAAAAATCTTCCACCATTAAACCTAGTAGACATTTACAAATTCCTAGTTTGAGGGCCCTAATCCTTTTCTTTCTTGAGGGTTGTCTTTGTTCTGCCTCACCACAAAACCAAGAACCCTGTTGTCATGAAGCTTTCCTTTCCTGAAACAGTTGTCATTCACGATCAGAGCAGCCTAAAATAAAGCAGAGGAGAGTCCACGAGGCAAAGCGTGGATGTTATCTAAGGACACCAGAGCTTTGCTGTGAACTAATTTGAAATCACTTTCATATACATTAGCTTTCACAAGGCCACACCATACACTTCTGATATCTGGCCAATGAGGGTGTTTTCAATAACAGTTTCAACAACAGGAATGCTAAACTATTGTTTTCGATTACCTTACCAGCTGTCAAACCAAATTGCTTTGTTTCTCTGGTGGCCAATAAGAATTGTATCAGATATATTTCTTTAAATAAAAATAAAAAATACAGTTTAGTATTATGAATTAAGGACTTGTGTCATTAATTAATAATCTAAATACTATGGTTACATCCTATCAATGATGTAAAATCTTTCTGGTAAGACTTCACACTCCACTCAAGAAAGGCTTGGAGGGTTTCTTAGGGTGTATGTCTTGCAATGAAAATAAATCTTCTCCTTCAGTACTAAAGGTATTCTTGGAACTCTTCCCTTTGTTCAATTAACTTGACTAGGAACAATTCAGATGCAAATTTTCCTCTTATTAAATTCACACCAGCCAAAACTTTCTTCAAATAAGGCAAAATTGACATTATGTGTTCACTCCATCAGAGTAGGTGACAATACCCAAATCCCTCTCACTTTCTTTTACTGCTTCTTCTCCCTCTTTTTTGCCTCCTAAACCAGAGTATAAGTTCCTATGGAGAAAAAACAAGCTTTATTGCTTCTACTGCCTTTAGTGCCTGGCACTAGTCCAGTAGGTAAAACAGTCCCAAGGGCCTGGAGGAGTGGGACAATTCAATGTGATTTTACAATTTGGTAGGGTTGAAGCTACACCACGTATCAGCCTGGCAGGCCTATTTAATTAGTTCCAGTGAGAAGGAAGGAAAAGGATGCAGTCTCAATAAAACAGAACTCAATCAGCAAGTGTGACTCACGTCAGCATTTAATTCCTCTTCGTCCTCCTACCACTGCCACCATTCAACCATCTTTTCCACACTGATAGTCACAACCTGGCAGTTATCTCTTCCCCCTTCTGCCCTTCAGCCAAACGACTCAAGTTGATTAAAATCATTGGTAGGGGAGAGGATGAAGAATTAGCTCTTTGCATCATAACTAGCCCTAAGTCTCACACTTCTGTAGGAATCACCTTAATAGTAAGTAAGGGATGAAATCATAGAACTCTAAAGCTGCCGGGGGCCTCAGAATTCTCTAGAACCCTGCTACTAAAAATAAGTTAAATAGAAATGCAGACTCTCAGGCTCCACACCCTTCCAACTGACCTGGTTTAAAAAGATACCTAAGGCATTCACAAAAGCACTGGAATATCCTTAGCTATGTATACCAGAAAACTGAGCTTGAGAGAAGCTAGGTATGTAAACAAAAGATGTTAATAAAGACTTGCCACTCAATTAATTCACTGACCCTGGAGAAGCAATAACATCAAAATGTAAAATAAACATTAGTAAGAGCAGGACTTTCACTAGTAAAAAAAAAATTGCCAATAATTGGATGAGAAATCCAAGTATATGACAGTACATGAAAGAATAACTCTGTATTCATTAATATTTCTAAGCACCATCATTAGAACTACTCAGTAAATACTTGCATTAAATTAAATAAAAAATATTAGTTTTGTTTATGTGTTTCTTGCTTTGTTTTGTTTTGTTTTTGCCTGAGCTAGGTCATACAGATGCTAAAAAGCAAAGGTCTTGGTCATTAGGCAAGATTTCTAGGATTTTATAGTATTTCTAAAGATGATACTCCCTTCATCCTTGAAATTTCTGCCAGGTCTGTTATTCCACTTATAGCATGTGCAGATCCTTTTATTTTTTAATTACATGTTCTGCATAGAGAATACAGGAGAGTATTTCACGGAATAGAAATGACCCACAGTTCCATCCCAAAAGAAATACAGTTAACCTGTTATGTATTTTCTTCCAATTTTTAAAATGTACTTAAAATGCTACTATATCTATAGTTTGAAATGCTGATTTATTTTAAATTATGACAAAGTATATTATCATGTTACTACCTGGGATATAATAGAAACATCATGTAATTATACTCTATAATCATCATAAGATCCTTTAAAATCATACCTTCAGTGATTGCATAATAATTTATCTAAACATACCTTTGTTGCCAGACACTTTAGCAATTTTTACTTTTCAGATGAAGAGATGAAAATCATCATTGTGAATAAAATTTTGTTTGTATTTTGGCACAAAAGGCTTATGAAAGCTTTGACACAGACTGCCAAATAAAACCGGCTCTTTTCAGACTGACCATCTCCTCAAACCTCACAGAAGCTTAAGACTAATTTGATTAGGAAAAATCAAATCTCATTGTTCAAATAATTTTAAATTTATATCACATTTCTTCTTTGGTGAATAATTCATTTCTTCAATGCCCAGTTTGCTTCCTCAAGTTCATGGCATTTTCCTCATTGATTTGTATGAGCTGTTTATTGTTACAGATACTGTCTTTATTTAAATATATGTTGCAAGTGTTTCTTTTTTTTTTAATTGTAGACATTTTAAGGTATAGAGATTTTCTAAGAAAAGTTTTATACAGCCAAATCTGTCTTTTGCTCAATAAATCTTTGTTTGCTTTTAGGCTTAGAAAATATTCTTCTACTTAAACATACACTATTTCTATTAATTGTCCAGTTATTCTCTGTCTTGACTTTTAGATTCAACTATTTAATACATCTGGAATAGATTTTGCTGTTTGGTATAAGAAGAGAATATAAAGGAATTTTTCCAAATTATGAACTAATTGTTTCAATACAATTTACTTAATCTTTTACTTTTCTACTTATTAAAGCATACATACACATGCATACACACACACTCACACAAATATATAATTTATTTATAATATATGTTATTTTATTTATTTGTATGTATTTTATCATTATTATTGTTTTAGCTCTAAGTTATGTTCATATACATGATTGGCAACTCTTTTCTTGCTGTTTTCCTATGTATTTTCAAGGTTTTAGCTTTCTAATTGCTTATTTCTAATATTTTATTATGGTGATTTATTTGATTTTACAGAATTTACTGGAATTCCTTCTCGCCTTGTATAGGACCAATTTGGGTAACAATTCAATGTGGACTTGAAAAGAATTAGTATTGTTTTATTGGCAGGTATGAGGTTCCATATATATCCACTGAATCGAGCTTGTTATTTCATTGTTGACATCTTCCATATCTTTTCTAATTTTATGTCTGCTTGATCTATGAATTTTTGAAAGCTGTGTTAAATTACCCACCATGATTATGGACTTGTCATGTTTGCTTATTTTCTCAGTTTTTTTTTTAATACACATTTTGTGACTATTTTGTTAATACCTACAAATTTGTAATTTATGTTCCTGATGGAGGTTTTTTGTGGGGCTTTTTTTGGTTTGTTTTTATATTATTATGCCATGCTTCTTGATTCTATTAATACCCTGACTCAAATTCTTTTTGTAACATTGATACTTTTATTAAAGTAGCAGTAGTATGTTTATCTTTTTCCATCCTCTGATTTTCAACTTTTTGTATGTTTTGTTTAAATTTGGTCTATTGAAAGTAGTATATCACTGCATTTAAGAATCTTTTTAGATAATTATATTTCTTTTAACTTGAGTTTAATCCATTGGTATTTGTTTTAATTATTGATATAATTAGACTTATTTATAAGACTTACTTGGAGCTTTCTTTTTATCATCCTTTTATTTACTTCTTTTTTCCGCTGTTGGTGCCTTCTTTTTGAATTGATGTTTTTCACATTCCCCTTTTTTTCTCCTATGTTGATTTGGAAGCTACAGTTTGTATTTCTACTTTTCAGTGGTTAGTGTTAAATGTTTATATATACATAATTATTTCTAACAAAGTCTACTTCTTTTAGTACTTCTATCTTCCTTTCAAATATAAGTACCTATTCAGCCATCCCACTTACAATCTTGTTAATGTTACTAGAATTTTATTTTTCATTCTTAAATGCAAAAGTTATATTTAAATAGACAAATACATTTAATAGGCCTGTTTTAAAAATCAATTTATAAGCTCATCATATTTACCTGGATTCCATGCTTTCCCCATCCATTCTGTGTTATTGATACTTTTGCAACTTAAAAAAAGTCTATAAGGACTCTGAAAACTACAAGACACTCCTAAGAGAAATTAAAGAGGACACTAACAAATGGAAATGCATCCCATGCTCTTGGCTAGGAAGAATCAATATTGTCAAAATGGCTATACTACCTAAAGCAATCTACAGATTCAATGCAATCCCTATCAAACTACCAACAGCTTTCTTCAATGAACTGGAACAAATAATTCTAAAATTCATATGGAACCACAAAAGACCCCGAATAGCCAAAGCAATCCTGAGAAGGAGGAATAAAACAGGGGAATTACACTCCCTGACTTCAAGCTCTACTACAAAGCCACAGTAATCAAGACAATTTGGTATTGGCACAAAAACAGACCCACCGACCAGTGGAACAGAATAGAAAATCCAAACATTAACCCAAACATATACAGTCAATTAATATTTGATAAAAGTGCCTTGGATATACAATGGGGAGATGACAGCCTCTTCAGCAGCTGGTGTTGGAAAAACTGGACAGCTACATGTAAGAGAATGAAACTGGACTACTGTCTAGCCCCATACACAAAGGTAAACTCAAGGTGGATCAAAGACCTGAATGTAAGTCATGAAACCATAAAACTCTTAGAAAAAAACATAGGCAAAAATCTCTTGGACATAAACATGAGCAACTTCTTCATGAACATATCTCCCCGGGCAAGGGAAACAAAAGCAAAAATGAACAAGTGGGACTATATCAAGCTGAAAAGCTTCTGTACAGCAAAGGACACCATCAGTAGAACAAAAAGACATCCTACAGTATGGGAGAATATATTCATAAAAAACGTATCTGATAAAGGGTTGACATCCAAAATATATAAAGAACTCATGCACCTTAACAAACAGAAAGCAAATAATCCAATTAAGAAATGGGCAGAGGACATGAATAGACACTTCTCCAAAGAAGAAATTCAGATGGCCAACAGGCACATGAAAAGATGCTCCACATCGCTAATCATCAGAGAAATGCAGATTAAAACCACAATGAGATATCACCTCACACCAGTGAGGATGGCCAACATCCAAAACACAAACAACAACAAATGTTGGCGAGGATGTGGAGAAAAGGGAACCCTCCTACACTGCTGGTGGGACTGCAAATTAGTTCAACCATTGTGGAAAGCAGTATGGAGGTTCCTCAAAAAACTCAAAATAGAAATACCGTTTGACCCAGGAATTCCACTCCTAGGAATTTACCCTAAGAATGTAGCAGCCCAATTTGAAAAGGACAGATGCACCCCTATGTTTATTGCAGCACTATTTACAATAGCCAAGAAATGGAAGCAACCTAAGTGTCCATCAGTAGATGAATGGATAAAGAAGAGGTGGTACATATACACAATGGAATATTATTCAGCCATAAGAAGAAAACAAATCCTACCATTTGCAACAACATGGATGGAGCTAGAGGGTATTATGCTCAGTGAAATAAGCCAAGCCGAAAAAGACAAGTATCAAATGATTTCACTCATATGTGGAGTATAAGAACAAAGAAAAAAACTGAAGGAACAAAACAGCAGCAGACTCACAGAACCCAAGAACGGACTAATAGTTACCAAAGGGAAAGGGACTGGGGAAAATGGGCGGGAAGGGAGGGATAAGAGGGAAAAAGGGGCATTACGATTAGCAGATGTAATGTTGGGGGGGCACGGGGAGGGCAGTACAACTCAGAGAAGACAAGTAGTGATTCTATAGCATCTCACTACGCTGATGGACAGTGACTGTAATGGGGTTGGTGGGGGGGACCTGATGAAGGGGTAGTTTAATAATCGTAATATTGCACATGTAATTGTAAATTAATGATAATAAAATAAATTATATTTAAAAAAAAGTCTATAAGGGATAAACTCTTCTTCTGAGTATATCTGACTTTCTTCTTTAAGATTTACCCTACTTTTTTGTGATAGTTTTATGACATACACAATTTTAATTTGGCAGGTATGTTCCTTCAGCACTTTAAAGATAATTATCCTATTGTTTTCTAGCATCTCTTTGAGGTTGCTCAGGAAAATTTGTTGCCAGTTCCAATGTATTTCTTTTCCATATAATTTGCCTTTTTCCCTTGGTAACTTTAATGATTTTTTTTTTGATGTTCTGCAGTTTCACCATGATGCATTTTGCTTTGAATTTAGTTATCCCGCTTAATAGTCATAGTGAACTTTTTTTTTGTTATGAGAACTCATATCTTATTTAAGTATTATTTCTTCAAATGTTATTTTTCTGCCATTCTTTTCTTCTGGAACTTCTGTAAGGTGTGTTTGGAGCTACTATACGCATTATACATATCTCAGCTGCTCTTTCATGTATCTTATTCCTTTATCACTGAGCAAATTCTTCAGTACCATCTTTCAATTTGCTAATTCTCTCTTTGACGAGGTCCAGTCTACATTATATTCTATTTTTAGAGTTTTAATTTCAATGACTATCTCTTATTTTCATAATTATAAATGCTTATTTTTTCATGCCCATTTAATATATTCTATATTTTTGTTATTCTGATTCCTTTATTTAGCTCTTTGAATAGTCTGTGTATATTTATTTTAAAGTTTTGTCTAACTGATATATAATACTATTTTAATCTGAGCTCAATCCATTGTTGATTTTCTTAGATGGCCTTCTGAGATTAAGTCTCTTTATACATTGTAGAAGTTTGCTCATATTTCTGAAATTAAGTTTCTTCATGTATGGTCATTTTTTGGCTTGTAAGCTCATTTGAATGCAAGGTTGTTGGTTTTTTCTCACTTTCTTCTTTTAGCTGTTTACTTGTTCGTTGAATTACATCTTATCTAAAATTTCTATATGTTGAAATGGGTGGGAGGGGGAAACAGGTCCTCAACAGTTAATTCTGTCATAAATCATCTCTTTACCTATTTTAATATTGATATAAATTCACCCAAATGTCACTGACACTGTATTTTGATATTCTAAAACTCTAAATTAATTTGGGAGGGAGTGACATCCTCTTTAAACTTCCCAATCGGAAACATGAACTGTGTGAATTTCATTTAATCAGGTCCTCTTTTCTGTTTCTCAGTAAACTTTCATACTCTAATACCTTCTGGAGTAGTTAAACCCACAGTACTCAAAACAGAGTTCTTGACTGATACTAATAACTTTAAAGTCCTTGAATGTAGCCAAGATGCAGGAACATTCAGACTCTCTTTGGTCCCTACAGAGTCTCTTCTATCAATAAATGCCAGTCTTGATTTGTTTCTTGCCACCAAAGGATGCTCTGAGCAATGCTTCAGGCTCCCTAGAGTCGTGAGTGCCTTTCTTTCCCTGGAATCACTGGTTATTTTGATCATTTAGATCTACATCTTGGACTAGTTTCCTACAGTCATCTGTTTCCTTTTTTAGGGACAATGTCAAGGCTCAAGGCCAGAAACACATGGCCATCAGCCAAGAACAAAATTGGTCTATAGGGTAAAGCAGCAGCAGTTGTTGATGGAAGGCATGGGGTGGGGGAGCTGTGTGTATTTGTGCATGCTAAGGACACCTGCTTGTAAATCTTTGGAGAAAGGAATCTTTTCTCGTAATTGTCAAGCTCTACTTCCCCTACACTGCATTTTGTTGGTTATAAAGTATTTGTTCTGAATGTTAATTATCTTGCTGTAGGGGGAGGGGATAATCTGATAAATCTGATAAATAAATGTGACATTATGTTCATATTAGTCTATTTAAATTTGAGTGTGTTTGTTCAACAATGGGAGCTTTTGAATGTTTTTTGGATACCAACATGTCATATTCTTGAACCTAATTAATAATTTTCATTTTAATTTACTTATGTCTGCCACTTTCAAAAGAAATCTCACTTGGCCTACCATTCATGAAGGAAAAATAGATTTAAAATAGAAATAATTTGTTTTGAGATTTGTCCAAAAAAAGATGTGTACAAAATACAATAATTTCTAAACTATTTATTGAAATGAAAAATAATATATACTGCAGATGATATATATATGAATACATATATCATCTATTCTTTCAAAATAAAGATCCTAAAGCTTAAACTGAATCAAAATTTCAACATCTACAAAATTCCTGATAACAATAACAACAGAACCCAACCCCAAACAAATAAAACAAACGAAACCTCAATATACAGGAAGGACAAAGTCAAACTGCCCTGAAATGAAATGTGTGTTACATGGGTCATCTCTTTTGGAACCACAAAATCAATCTGCTGCAAGATAAAACAGTTTCAGTCATGCATTTTTATTTAAACTACTTTACTATGGCACCCCATTACTGTAATTATAGAACTAAACATCATATTTATAGTCACTTCTTAAGAACTTTAAAAATAGATACCAACAATTAAACTTCAAATCCCACATTAAAACAAAGATCCTAAGATCCGATAGATTCAAGTGAGTTATCTCTACTTCTACTTGGGCCAAGTGGCCATTCTTCCGTTCAGATCTGGTTAAAAGCATGGACTGTGCCACACAACCAGCGAGCCATCCAAAAACAAGGACTGTAGCCTAAATTCCAAACACCAGAGACCGAAATCTTCCGCCTAGCTTGAGGGAATACCTCTGTCTTTGAACTTTTATTGAATTGTTTTGAACAGGGCATTCTCTATATTAACTTGTTGTGTTGGAAAATATTTAGCAAAACAGCTTACATTTGTATTTATTTTCTATTCCATACTGTCTGCCTCATGTTTTTTTCTCCTCAAAATCCATTCCTTTGAAAAAAATTAATCTGTTGGGAAAAAAAGGTTATTATAGTTAGGAACTACTGATATGAACTTTTGAAATCCTTGCTGATTACACTGTGCAACACTTCAAGGGTCATGAGAAGACAAACCAAACAGGATTCAGAACATGCCTTGGGTTAAATTATGTCCTCAGACTTTGGCGCAAATCATTCATTTAAAACAAAGAGCCTTGAATGATTCCAATAATAATCCGAATCTTTGACTCTTTTTATGCCATTACTCTCAAGAAATGAATGCTGTCCTGTGAAAATCACTGAAGCAGGAAGCTATATGTATGCTATTATATTGAAAATTTTTGAGACTAAATTTTTTAATAATCAACCACAGAAAATTCTTAGTTGAGAAACCAGCTTTCTAAGAATAAAAATAATTCACTTTAAAATATGTGTTAAGTATATCTTTCTTTCTCAAAGAAACTACGTGGGTTTCTATGTGAGAAATCATGTGAGTCCATAGTTTTTTCTCTAGATTCTGCAATGTCCCTTCAACACTTCTCCTGAGAATTTAAATGGATTTAATTTTTAGTGGAGTGAAATTTAATAAAACTATTCCTCATTGCAAAATATCAGGGATTGGAATAGTTACTGTAACATAAGCTTCCAGCTTTTCATCTAACTTTTCATTACTAAAGGATTTGAGAGTAGCACCTTTCTCAAGTCACCCCTTTCATCCTTAAATATCAACTTTCTTCATTTCAGCTGTCATTCTAACATCCTACCCAGCCCTTTCGCATTCCTAATCATAGCATCTCAAGTTAATCATAAGCACAATACAAAAGAGAAATAACAAGGAGGTTTGGCAGGCTCAGGAAAGCATGCCAAGTTGAGGATTTTTTGAGAGGACAATTTGAGTTATTGACTTTCAGGATTGAGATAAATGTTAAACAAACATTTAGTCCAAACTCTCACCTCCTCTATAATACCTCCAACATGTATCATCTAGCTAAACCAGTCTAGCTACAAGGAATTCATCATCTTTCATGGCAGACCATTTTGTTTTGAATAATACTAAAGTACATTATAAATGGCCTTCATTCCGTAAGCCCAGATCCACCTTCCTGTTATGTCCTCTGATAGACACTCCTGGAATTACATAAAGAAAGTCTATTCTGTCTTCTCCAAGACAGAACTTAACATTTTTTAATGTAGCTACATCTACCCGCCCCCTTGTTGCCTTCGCCTTTCCAAGTTAAACACTGATACATCCTTCACTTTCATTCCCTCACCCTTTCTTATCTGAGTGTACTCCAATTTGCCTCTATCCCTCTTATAATGTGCTTTCAGATGTAGGCCAATCAATGACGACTGAAATGGGCTATCTTCTTCCTGTGGTTTTGCTTCTTAATACGGTATTTTATTTTTTAAGAGTGATGTCAAAAGTGTTGTTTATTTTTAAATTTAGAGGTAATTCTACTCCCTGGGCTTTTTAATCTGATGTGTTGTCAACCCAGTCTCTTTAATCCAATATTTATCTTTTTGACCCTATATGAAGAAATTTTCATTGTTTTATTTTGCACTAAAATTATCAAAAAAAGCATCCAAAAAATACTTAAATACCTGCAATTCCACCAGTCTAAGCATGTCAAGTCAATTGTTTAAAATTTTCCCTTGTCTTTCCTATATATGCTTAATAGCAATCGTATCATAGATATCATTTTGAATTATTTCATTTTACATTATGTCATATTTCCATATTTCTTCATGAATTCCAAATTTTTCATCTTTTTAAATCTTCTGCAAAATTTTCCATCAGGTTGATATGCTATGGCTTCATTAAGCATTTCCAGTTTTTATTATAAATAACCTTATTTATTTTCTTGAAATAAATTCCATGAATTACAAGGTTAGATGACCCCTCTACAATCTACAGTACCATTGCCAATGTGTTTCCAAACAGAAAGAGATGCTTGTGCTAGATTTTCCCTAACTCTCCAGAAATGGCCATTTAAGGATATCTTTGTTTCCCTCAGAGTAGTGGATATTGGGTTTAACTTCTTAATGTTAGGAAATGAAGAGCCATACCCACTGTTTCCCTTTGTCTCTCCCCCACACATGCAATCCTGATTGTGGACATTTTTCCTTTGTTTCCAGAATATAATTCAGTATCCCCACTAGACCTGAGATTCACTCATCTATAGGACTGACTTTCTCCACAGCTTTTGCCAGCACGCTCTGCTGGAGACTGTACTGTTGCTTCACCTGGACATCAGGCTGCCTGGATGCTCCTAGACAGAACAGCTTGCACTCAGAAACTCCCACTGCCTTGCCTCAACTGTCAGATAGAACCCTTAGTGATAATAAATGGTTTCCTTGAGCCTGAAACACATCACCTTTTTTCATGAACCTTAACTGCTGTTTACACCCACAGGGAACATGGTATCCATTAGAGGGTTAACACAGATGCTTACCCTCCCAGGCACAGCACAGACACAAGCCTCCATGCCGGCTTTAGCATCCTTTGCCGTTTCTTGGCCTCATTCCCATTGGCAACTCCCCCTCCGTAGGGATTCCAGCCCGCCTCTCTGCATGGAATCCACTGGTCTTTTTCTTCACGTTTTGTTCTTATTTCAAAGTTTAGAAACCTGTCAAATCTTTAAAAACCTTGGGACTGAAAGGCAAGTGTCACTTCCCTCCTTTAAAGTTTAATCTCACTATTTTTGATCTATTTATCCACCTTTCAGCACACTTCAATATATGAGTTCTGCTTCTCAATATATTCACATCAGCAAATGTATCACTTAAAATTTGACATAAATGTCTCTCGTTTATTCATCCAATTTACTGACTTAAGACTTGTCAAATACAAGCCTCCCTAATACACTCAGGGTCTCCTGTCTTATTTGAACACCCAAGGATCCATAAACTGTAGAGTAACCGTGAGCACATTTCTCTCTCTTGTCCATTGTGTTACCATAAGAGGCTTTGAAAACTCCTTTCCTGAAATCCAAGTAGATTGTTTACACAGATTTGCCTGATAAAACAATGTATTTCTGTTAAGAAAGGAAAAGATGTCCCTAGGGATTTTGTGAGATACATGTTTCATTATTTCGTCTTAGTTAATTACATTTCTCTTCCATATTCAGAAGTTGTAAAGTTGATGCAGGATATCCCTAAATGACTATTGATCTTGGTCTCCATCCCATTCTAATGGTCCCTATAGGTTTCAGAAGTAAGACTATCTACTGCTAAGGTCCTAGTCTTACAGTTTCCCAAAGTTCCTCTTAAGTCTGGTAAGTTTTTTCAGGAGAACCGTAAATATTTCAGAGGGTAGAATTGACTGTTACTTTATTTGGCTTATCAAATACTTCTTGATCATTAGATTTGCATAAAAATAGCTTTCTGTTAAGTATTATAAGTAGGCAGATTATTTATTTACAGTCATCCAGAAATAGTAAGTTATTTTGAAAAGAATAAAATTGAGACTTTTTGATAAAAAAAATAATTATGTTGAAGGACTTGCAAGATGGCGGCATGAGAGGTGAGACGGAAAGCTCCTCCCAAAACCACAAATTGTACAAAAATACAATTAATTAATACAACTAACCTTAAAACAGCAACAAGAAAGAAGGCTGAACCAGACTGCATACAGACCTCATGAACAGAGAAGACCTCATGAAACAGAGTAATGTAGGAAAGCCTTAATCTGGTAGAACCCAAGCCCTTCCCCCACCCCAGCTCACCGGCGGGAGGAAGAGAAACGGAGCGGGGGAGGGGGTGGAAGACTGGGAGGGCTGGACACCTAGCCCGGGACATCTGCTTTGTGAGCAGAATCCTATAGTGTGTGGTGCTCTGGATGTTGGGGAGCTCGGACAGGCGGAGTGCTTGAGAAACTGACATTCTGGCCATTTGTGGAGGACGGGGACCCACACCCGGCTGCTCTGCGTCAGAGGAAAGGCAGGGAGGGGGGTCTGAGAGGCTTCCTAGCAGCGAGAGGGCTGCTGAAGGGGCGAGATTTGCACGGAGCTTGCTGTGCGGGAGAAGGGATACAGGGACAAGGTTGTCTGGGTGCACTCTGCCCAGCTGGTTGGGAATTTTGGGGAGCTTCAGTTGCTCCATACACCTGGCTGCCTACTCAGCTCTGAGGCTCCCCACTTTGACACACAGCCGGCAGAGCCTTCCTACTGGCCTGCAGGCACCTGCTCGCAAACCCGCAGTCACTGCGCAGGTGCCAGGCCAGCCAGAGGGAGTCCCCGCCTACAACAGCTGAGACGCAAAGCACAGAGGTTTACACGTGTGTGCTTGGCCCACTGCCTCTGACACTGGAGACAGGGACCGCAGACGGGAATCAGGAAACAGATCTTTCTCCCCTCAGGCACCAGCTCTGCTCCCCTATGACTCCCAACCTCACTCTAAGGGCTGAGCAGCTCCAGCGACTGGAGTTTCTGCGCACTAGTGGGCACCACACAGAAATATGAAACAACAAAAGAACATGGTGGTTCAGACCAAAACCGCACAAACCCCAGAAAGAGGACCAAATGAAACCGAACTCACCAATCTTCCTGAAAGAGAGTTCAAAATAAAAATTATAAACATGCTTATGGAGGTACAGAAAAATATTCAATAACTCAAGAACAAATTTAAGTTGGAGATTCAATCATTAAGAAATTCCATATGTGAAATGCAACAGACAATGGATGGATTTAAAAGAAGATTAGATGTAGTAGAAGAGACAGTAAATGGAATAGAAATTAGAGAAGAGGAATACAAAGAAGCTGAGGCACAAAAAAAAGGATCTCAAAGAATGAAAGAATATTGAGAGAATTGTGTGACCAATCCAAATGCAACAGTATTCACATTATAGGGATACCAGAAAAAGAAGAGAGAGAAAAAGGGATAAAAAGTGTCATTGAGGAGGTAATTGCTGAAAACTTCCCCAATCTAAGGAAGGAGATAGTCTCTCAAGCCATGGAGGTGCACAGATCTCCCAACACAAGGGACCCAAGGAAGACAACATCAAGACATATAGTAATTAAAATGGCAAAGATTAAGGATAAAGACAGACTTTTAAAAGCAGCTAGAGAGACAAAAAAGATCACATACAAAGGAAAACCCATCAGGCTATCATCAGACTTCTCCACAGAAACCTTACAGGCCAGAAGGGAGTGGCATGATATATTTAATGCAATGAAGCAGAAGGGACTTGAACCAAGAATACTTTACCTGGCAAGGTTATTATTTAAATTTGAAGGAGGGATTAAACAACTTCCAGATAAGCAAAAGCTGAGAGAATTTAGCTCCCACAAATCACCTCTACAGTGCATTTTGGAGGGATTCCTATAGATGGAAGTATTCCTAAGGCTAAAAAGGTGTCACCCAAGGGAAGAAAAAGAGTACAGAATATGATTCATAACATACAAAGAATGGAGGAGGAAGAAAAAGGAGGAAAAAAAAAGAACCTTTAGGTTGTGTTTGTAATAGTATACGAAGTAAGTTAAATTAGACTGTTAGACAGTAAGGGAATTGCCCTTGAACCTTTAGTAACCACAAATCTAAAGCGTGCAATGGCAATAAGGATGTACCTATCAATAATCACCCTAAATGTAAATGGTCTAAATGCACCAATCAAAAGATACAGAGTTACTGAATGGATAAAAAAACAAAACCCATCTATATCCTGCCTACAAGAGACTCACTTTAAACCCAAAGACATACACAGACTGAAAGTAAAGGGATGGAAAAAGATATTTCATGCAACTAATAGTGAGAATAAAGCAGGAGTTGCAGTACTTGTATCAGACAAAATAGACTTCAAAACAAAGAAAGTCACAAGAGACAAAGAAGGACATTACATAATGATAACAGTGTCAGTTCAAAAAGAGGATATAACTATTATAAATATCTATGCACCCAACACAGGATCACCTACATATGTGAAACAAATACTAACAAAATTAAAGGGGGAAATAGAATGCAATGAATTCATTTTAGGAGACTTCAACACACCACTCACTCCAAAGGACAGATCAACCAGACAGAAAATAAAAGACAGAGGCAATGAACAATATATTAGAACAGATGGACCTAACAGACATCTACAGAACACTCCATCCAAAAACAGCAGGATACACATTTTTCTCAAGTGCACATGGAACATTTTCAAGATAGATCATATATTAGGCCACAAAAAGAACCTCAGTAAATTCAGAAATATTGAAATTGTAACAACCAGCTTCTCAGATCACAAAGGTATGAAACTAGAAATGAATTACACAAAGAAAACGAAAAAGCCCACAAACACGTGGAGACTTAATAACATGCTCCTAAATAATCAGTGGTCAATGACCAAATAAAAACAGAGATCAAGCAATATATGGAGACAAATGACAACAACAATTCAACACCACAGAATCTGTGGGATGCAGCGAAGTCCGTGCTAAGAGGGAAATATATTGCAATACAGGCCTACATCAGGAAAGAAGAACAATCCCAGATGAACAGTCTAAATTCACAATTAATGAAACTAGAAAAGGAAGTACAAATGAAGCCAAAAGTCAGTAGAAGGAGGGACATAATAAAGATTAAAGCAGAAATAAATAAAAAATTGAGAAGAATAAAATAATAGAAAGAATCATTGAAAGCAGGGTGGTTCTTAAAGAAAATAAACAAAATAGATAAGCCCCTAGCTGGACTTATCAAGAAAAAAAGAGAATCTACACACATAAACAGAATCAGAAACAAGAAAGAAAAAATCACTATGGACATCACAGAAATACAAAGAATTATGAGGGAATATTATGAAAAATTATATGGTAACAAACTGGATAATCTAGAAGGAATGGACAACTTTCTAGAAAAATACAACCTTCCAAGGCTGACCCAGAAAGAAACAGAAAATCTGAATAGACCAATTACCAGCAAAGAAATTGAATTGGTATTCAAAAACTACCTAAGAACAAAACACCTGAACCAAATGGTTTCACTGCTGAATTTTATCAAAAATTTAGTGAAGACGTAATACCCATCCTCCTTAAAGTTTTCCAAAAAGTAGAAGAGGAGGGAATACTCCCAAACTCATTCTACCACTCCAACATCACTCTAATACCAAAACCAGGCAAAGACACCACAAAAAAAGAAAATTACAGACCAATATTCCTGATGAATATAGATGCAAAAATACTCAACAAAGTATTAGCAAAGCAAATTCAAAAATACATAAAAAGATCATCCACCATGATCAAGTGGATTTCATCCTAAGGATGCAGGATGGTACAACATTCGAAAATCCATCAATATCATCCACTACATCAACAAAAAGAAAGACAAAAACCACAGGATCATCTCCATTGATGCTGAAAAAGCATTCGACAAAATTCAACATCCACTCATGATTAAAAATCTCAACAAAATGGGTATAGAGGGCTAGTACCTCAACATAATAAAGGCCATATATGACAAACCCAGGGTCAACATTATACTTAACAGAGAGAAGCTGAAAGCTTTTCCTTTAAGATCAGGAACAAGACAAGGATGCCAACTCTCCCCACTTCTATTCAACATAGTACTGGAAGTCCTAGCCATGGCAATCAGACAAAACAAAGAAATAAAAGGCATCCAGATTGGCAAGGAAGAACTCAAGCTGTCCCTGTTTGCAGATGACATTATATTGTACATAAAAAACCCTAAAGAATCCACTCCAAAACTATTCGATCTAATATTTGTGGAATACAAAATTAATACACAGAAATCTGTTGCATTCCTATACACTAATGATGAACTAGCAACAAAAGAAATCAGGAAAACAATTCCATTCACAATCGCATCCAAACGAATACAATACCTAGGAATAAATCTAACTAAGGAAGTGAAAGACCTATGCCCTGAAAACCACAGTGCACTCATGAAAGAAATCAAAGAAGACACCAATAAATGGAAATATATCCTATGCTCATGGATAGGAAGCATTAATAATGTCAAAATGGCCATCCTGCCTAAAGCAATCTACAGATTCAATGCAATTCCTATCAAGATAGCAAGGGCATTCTTCAATGAACTAGAGCAAACAGTTCTAAAATTCATATGAAACTACACAAGACCCTGAATAGTGAAAGCAATCCTGAGAAGGAAGAATAAAGCAGGGGGAATTACACTCCCTGATTTGAAGCTCTACTACAAAGCTACAGTAATCAAGACAATTTGGTACTGGCACAAGAACATGCCCATAGACCAGTGGAACAGAATAGAGAGCCCAGACATAACCCAAGCATATATGGTCAATTAATATACGATAAAGGAGCCATGGATATACAACGGCGAAATGACAGCCTCTTCAACAGCTGTTGTTGGCAAAACTGGACAGCTACATGCAAGAGAATGAAACTGGATTATTGTTTAACCCCATACACAAAAGTAAACTCAAAATGGATCAAAGACCTGAATGTAAGTCATGAAACCATAAAACTCTTAGAAAAAAATATAGGCAAAAATCTCTTGGACATAAACATAAGGAACTTCTTTATGAACATATCTCCCCAGGCAAGGGAAACAAAAGCAAAAATGTTCGAACAAGTGGGACTATATCAAACTAAAAAGCTTCTGTACAGTAAAGGATACCATCAGTAGAACAAAAAGACATCTTACAGTATGGGAGAATATATTCATAAATGTCATATCCGATAAGGGGTTGACATCCAAAATATATAAAGAGCTCACACACCTCAACAAACAAAAAGCAGATAATCCAATTAAAAAATGAGCAGAGGAGCTGAACAGACACTTCTCCAAAGAAGAAATTCAGATGGCCAACACACATATGAAAAGATGCTCCACATCACTAGTCATCAGAGAAATTAAAACCACAATGAGATACCACCTCACACCAGTTAGGATGGCCACCATCCAAAAGACAACAACAAATGTTTGCGAGGATGTGGAGAAAGGGGAACCCTTCTATACTGCTGGTGGGAATGTGAATTAGTACAACCATTGTGGAAAGCAGTATGGAGGTTCCACAAATAACTCAAAATAGAAATACCATTTGACCCAGGAATTCCATTCCTAGGAATTTACCCTTAAGAATGCAGCAGCCCAGTTTCAAAAAGACTTATGCACCCCTATGTTTATCACAGCACTATTTACAATAGCCAAATAATGGAAGCAACGTAAGTGTCCATCCAAAGATGAATGGATAAATAAGATGTGGTGTATATACACAATGGAATATTATTCAGCCATAAGAAGAAAACAAATCCTTCCATTTGCAACAACATGGATGGAGCTAGAGGGTATTATGCTCAGTGAAATAAGCCAGGCAGAAAAAGAGAAGTATCAAATGATTTCACTCATCTGTGGAGTATAAGAACAAAGAAAAAACTGAAGGAACAAAACAGCAGCAGATTCACAGAACCCAGGAATGGACTAACAGTTACCAAAGGGAAAGGGACTGGGGAAGAGGGGTGGGAAGGGAGGGAAAGAGGGGAAAAAGGGCTATTATAATGTAGGGGGGGTGGGGGAATACGGGGAAGGCTGTATAACACAGAGAAGACAAGTAGTGATTCTATAACATCCTACTATGCTGATGGACAGTGACTGAAATGGGGTATGTGGTGGGGACTTGATAATAGGGGGAGTCTAGTAACCGTAATGTTGCTCATGTAATTGTATATTAATAATAGCAAAAAAATTAGAAAAAAATAAATAATAGTTATGTTGCTTTCACAATTAAGCTATTTCAGTCATTTGTTACGGGTAGATTTCTTTCCACTTTATCCTAGATGACTTGTGTCTTCCCATGAAAGACCCTTGCCACTTCTAGTCCATAATTCACTGACCTGTTTAAAATTGCTTTCGTGTGAAACTGGAAGCACACAGTTCCAGGCACATTTAACCAACAGTTCAGTGGCCTAATCATTTACAGAATTCAGCTTGAATCTCAGTCATTATTTTGTATTACAATGGCTCAAACATAAGAAAGTTTCACAGCCACGATCTTCAGATTTGGAATGAAAGTCCTGACATGATTGCATGTAAAAAATTCCAACGTGTCCAACATTAACTGTAGCAACAGGGTAAGCATGATAGAAAGGAAAACCTTTTACGACCCCTATGAAATTCTTGATATTTTCCCATTGCTATGGGGATTTTCTTAGCCGAGTGCACACATGTAACTTTAAAGTAGTGCTTTCCTAAGCAAGCCTGCATATTTTTTCTAGTGTTCCAGAGTTTAACCCCTCACTATTCTGAAAACAGATACTAATACAGATTTTTATTTTTAGGCTGATGTGTTTTTAAGGCAATATTTACCCCATTTGTTGTGACTTTTGGTTATCTCTCATTCCAGAGAACAATACTGAAAAGAATGCAGATTTTATAATTAGGAAATTCAGTAACTGCCCCCAATGACTACTAGAAAGTATAAAATGAGAAAGCACGTTTGAGTTCCTTAAATCAGTATCGTTGTTTTCAGTGATTCACTGGCAATGCAAGTGAACAACTGTTTCCTCGTATGAAAGGTATCCTTTTGCTTTGACATGTCATCTTCGAGTAACATGCTCAGAGCCTGCTCTTGCAGTTTTAATTATCAAATACTAGTTCATTTGTGTGAGTGCATGTATTGTGTGGACTCTAGGCCATTTTCCTTCAAAATCTAATCTTAAAAGTAAACTAACAACATATGTGACTCCCTCTGTAGTCATACACATTTGAGTTCAGTTTAGTAATGCTTATAAATGAGTAATTAACACTTTTGCATACTTAGCTAAAGAGCCAGTTTAATTATGATGTTAATCATCTATCTTTTTTCATAATTAATATTATTTTAATGTCAGCATCACGAAAAGAAACAAAATGAAAACATATAGTCAAAATGATGATATTTGTGGACACTTTAGAAAACATTAATGTTTCATTTACACATATTACAGAGTGATGAGTGCGATGGAAAATGTTAAATCCTCATATTGCAGTAACGAGTAAATTTTGCCCTGTGGCAATACAAGTTACTGAATAAAACAGATTTGCCCTTTGCTGTGTGCTGACAGGATTACCACGTGTTCATACACCATAATTAGTGACACTTCACACTCTCAAGAATCTTAGAGTGTAGAAAGCAAGTGAACAAGAGTATTATCTAATGCACCAACAATTCAAATGCTCATGTGATGGTTCCTTTTAGTATGGCATGCATGGCATAAGATCTTAAGAATTTCTCAGTGGCAGGTGTTGATATATAAATATACATCCAGAACCATACATTTGGCTTCTCTCTGTTTCCCCTTCTCTGTTACTCTTTTTAAAGCCACTGACCTTATTGCTTATTGAAGAACAAGTTACCTGAAGTGACGTTTGTGTCCTTCCAATTAGATTAACAAATGTATCTTATTTTGTGTCACTATGAAATCCATTAGAATGCCTTTTAAGATAGATGAATTGTTTATTCTGAAATAGATGGACTTTTCCAGTGTAAGAGTTCCATCTATTTGGTTATTTTGGATATAGAATTTAGTGAGTGATACACAATCTTCTGATTAAAAGCTCTATGAAAAATACATTTTGTGTAGTATACCTTTGACAGAATTACTTATTGACTCCTGAGGGTCACCATGTGCTCTTAAACAGGATATTTTGCAAAGTTTGGGAAATGACATATGCCAGGTAATCAAGTAAACATTTCATTTGTTTCATTTTGAACAATTGGAATATCACTTTATAATCCTTACTGCTATACGACATGCTTAGCAATTGATAAAACTCATTCCAATGATGTCACACTGCTCAGAAACCTCCAGATAAATTTTGGCTAACAAGCTCAAGCTAGGCTGTTAGTGCTACAAGGGCAGGATCAGATCTGCTTGCTTACTGTATGTGTAACATCTAGGATAGAGTCTGGCACATCACAGGATACTATCAAGAAAGGTATTTGATTTGTCCACTAGGGGAAATCCACCGACTGATCAATTACAGCTATGACTGAGCCACAGTGGTCCCATCATTAGAGGTCTTTGCATGAAGAGCACACCCTTTCTCTTTTCAGTTCTTGTGGATTCATCTGAACAGTGTCTTCAGAAGACAACTGTATTCAATGTCTTTGCCCTAATCCCAAGATGAAACTCAGATAACAAAAACTGCAGGCTTCCTGAGAGGTAACCTAAGCAAAACAGCGCTGTGAAAATGTATTGGATAAAATAAAGTACACTGTTTATACCATATGATGTAAATAAGAAAGTGGCCTTTCATCTTTTGTTGTTTCTTAAAGAAGCTACTACTATGGCTATTCTTAACATTTCTCATATGATAAGCATTCATTTCACGAAAGCATCTTTCACTTTAAAAAAAACGACGATCAAAATCTTATTAACTCAAAATGGAAATTTTTATCTTCAGTTTTAGTCACCAAAGAAATTTTTAATGCACTTGACATTTTTAAAATTCTGTAGATATATAATATTGTTATATATACCTGATAACTGCATCCTTTTTTCCTGTGGGACAAAAAAATGCATTTTAAAAAATATAAATCCACCTTGAAAAGTAAGCTAAAATTTACGTTTGACAAGGATAACTATGAAATAAGAATAACTGAGCTAGATGGCTAAAATTAAAAGATTCAAATGGTAGGCCAAAATCTAAAGGAAATTAGAAAGCAGGCAACATGCTGAGACAGAAGTTCGGGATTGCCAAGGAGCCTAGAGGAAGGAACAATGAAGATCTTACAGAATTCATTTCTGGAGTCTTCACAAAAAGAAGATTTTCCCTAGTATAGAATGACTTAAATGGATTGTTTCCAGGGGCAGAAGGATAAACTAGATAAATGTGACCATCTTTTGCCCAGTGGGGCTTTGTTCCTACATAGTCTTCCTATTCCTGTGGTCCAGGTATTTCTACTAGCTCATTAACTTATTTTTTTCCATAATATAAAAATGTGCGTTTTTAATTTACTTTGTAAGTTTTGGTGATATTCAAATAAATTTAAATCAATGATTTATTTTACTTGGCATAGGACCACATGGAGGTTTGGTCGCTCTGAGCATGATTCGAGGTTCTTCAGTTGCCGACAGTAGAACAGTGTTACTTGACACTGGTTAATCACCCCTTCCTGTTTTTCCATTATACACCAAATAGGACTTTAGTGTAATGGAGATGCATTGAACAGAATAGTCTGTACTTAAATTTTAATTTTGTCCAGGTTCCCATAGAATAAATCCTGAGAAGAAGGTAACATTCAATGATTAAAAAAAAAAACTAGGAAAAAGGCCTTGAGATTCACATATAGGAAACTTACTCATCAGAGAAGAACATTTTGAGACTGAGTATGTTCAATACAAATATAAGAAATAAGCTTTTATATTATTAAAGAAAAAGAATATAAATCAGCAGAAATGAATACTTGGCTGTTTTCATTGCAAGCATGGCACACGGTCTCTTCACCTCACCAGCTTAGCTGTGGCTAAAAAGAATTGGCAGGGCTGACGGGCTGCCACCTGGAGCCCAGTGTTGTGCTGCCACAGAGCCAACAGGGGTTTCTGTGAGAGGCTGCTTGTATATTGTAAAAAGTACTCATGTAGAAGTATGTGTAGGATTCTACGGGATGGGCGTCCAGTTCAGCTTGTGAATGGGGAAGGGGGAGGGGCTGAGTGCCTCAAATGTCCTGCTTGCATATGTCCTGCTGAGGATTTGGACTTGATCCTGAAGTTAATGAGAATTCACTGGGGAGTTTTAAGCAGGAGAGTGTGATTAGAGCTCTCTTAGAAAAATCACTTTGGCAACAGTGCAGAAGATGAATTAGAGAGGAGTGAAAGTGGAAACAGGGCTATGAGTGCAGAGGCCATCCAGGAGAGAAATGGTGAGGGCTGAGGTAAGACAGAGACAGGCGGAAAGTGAAACGTGTGAAGGGGGGAAGGTCTTCAGGAGGCACTAGGGAAGTGGACTGCCTGTGGGGAACGAGGGAAAGGAGCCGCCTCTCTGCTGGGGACAACTGGTTCCTTTTGGGCCAGTGGTCTTATAGAGACACTAGTTTGGAGGAGAGACAATGAGTTGAGGTTCCCATCTCAGTATTGGTACTTGAAAATTGTCTCGTACACCTGAGGCTCAAAACCCCGTATTTCTGTGTCAGTCAGGATAGGTTAGATTATTGTGTGAAAATAAATCACCCAAAATTTCAGTGACTTACATAACATAAAGGAGACTAAGTCGTCCACGCTCTATATCCTTAATGGGCCAGCTGGGAGCTCCACATTGTGCCCATTCAATGGGCTCAGGGACTGGCTCACATACTAGCTGCTCACACAGCCAAGTGCTGTGGCAAACAGAGGGGGGTGGCCCACTGGGCAGTGACACTTACAGCTTCTTGCCAGAACCGACATACCCTATATCCACTCCATTCATGAGCCAAAGAAGGTCACATGGCCACATCCAACTTCAAGAGGTCCAGGGGTGGGAGAGTTGGTGGGCTTTGGGGAAGAGCACGAATAGCTGCCCTTCTTAGTCTATAGTCATTATCTAAGGAGGCTCATTGCCAGCTATGTACGGATTCATGAAAAGAATATTCTCAGAGTTGCCTAAAGACCATAATAGTCTTATATACAGTGAAATACTACTCGGCCAAAAAGAGAATGAAATCTTGCCATCTGCGACAACATGGGGGAAACTAGAGGGTAGTATGCTAAGTGAAATAAATTAGACAGAGAAAGACAAACACCCGTATGATTTCACCTACATGTGGAATAAAAACAAAACAAAACATAGAAATGAAGAAAGAGGACTTCCGGGAAGATGGCAGTGTGAGCAGGGCAGCAGAAATCTCCTCCCAACACTATAATCTACGAAAACACAGAAAATACATCTATTCCTAAAAGAGAGACGAGAATACACAGGAAAGTGCACAGCGTGCAGCTACACCCGAGAGGACTCAGCACCCCAAGAGGCGGGTAAGATACGGAGCCGCGACCCGGCGGGACCCGAGCCCTCCCCCACCCCAGCGCACCGGCGGGAGGAGAGGATTCAGAGCCGGGAGGGAGTGGAAGTACACCCCGCGAAGTAGCCAGCCCCGGGGATCTGCGCGGGGGGCGCTGACCCACATTGCGCAGTGCAGCGGAGATTGGAGAGACAGAGGGGCAGGATCTGAGCGGGGAACACGCCAGGGTGCTTGCAGCCGGCTCCCGGGAAGGAAAAAAAAAAAAAGCGCGTGCTTTCTTCAGCGGTCTTAAAGAGACAGGAGCCCAGCGGAGGAGCCGGATCGCCCCAGCACACTCAGCCCAGCACGCTGGGAGTCCTGGGAGTTTCAGACGCCTTAGCTGGTGACTGAGGAAGCGTAGCCATACTTAACACTTCTCACTGAGATCAACAAACGCCTATTCGTTCCCACCCCTGCCAGAGCGATAAAGGGCCTTGCGGAGCGGCACAGTCACAGCTGTGGAATAGTGGGGCAACTGCACCACCAATAGCATTCCCACAGAATTTACGCCCGGTGGGCATTTTTTGTTGTTGTTATTTTGTTTTCTGTTTTGTTTTTGTTTTTTCTTTTCTTTCTTTTTTTCTTTCTTTCTTGCCTTTTTTTTCTTTTCTTTTTCTTCTCTTTTTAAAGTCTTAAAGAGCCCAGCTGACATACGTGGCAACTATCAGTGACCAATTATATACCCATGAAAAGACAGAGGAATATGGTTCAGACCAAAATCAACCAGACAACCCAGAGAGGGAGTCTGAAGGGATGGAAATGCACAGACTTCCTGAAAAAGAATTCAGAATAAAAGTCATAACCATGCTGATGGACCTACAGAGAAATGTGCAAGAGCTGAGGGAGGAAGTGACGGAACTGAGGAAAGACAATACAGAAATCAGACAAGCGATTGACGGGCTTAACAGCAGAATGGATGAGATGCAAGAGACTGTTAATGGAATAGAAAACAGAGAACAGGAGTACAGAGCAGCTGAGGCAGAGAGAGATAAAAGGATTTCTAGGAATGAAAGAATATTAAGAGAACTGTGTGACCAATCCAAACGGAACAATATTCGCATTATAGGAGTACCTGAGGAAGAAGAGAGAGAAAAAGGGATAGAAGTGTCTTTGAAGAAATAATTGCTGAAAACTTTCCCTCGCTGGGGAAGGAAGTAGTCTCGCAGTCCACCGAAGCTCATAGATCTCCCAACACAAGGGACCCAAGGAAGACAACACCAAGACACATAATAATTAAGATGGCAAAGATCAAAGATAAAGACAGAGTATTAAAGGCAGCTAGAGAGAGAGAAAAAGATCACCTACAAAGGAAAACCCATCAGACTATCATCAGACTTCTCAACAGAAACCTTACAGGCCAGAAGAGAATGGCATGATATATTTAACGTTATGAAACAGAAGGGCCTCGAACCAAGAATATTGTATCCAGCACAACTATCATTTAAATATGATGGAGAATTAAACAATTTCCAGACAAACGAAAGTTGAGAGAATTTGCATCTCATAAACCACCACTACAGGATATCTTAAATGGACTGCTCTAGAGGGAAGCACACCTAAGGCTAAAAAGATGTCACCAGAGAAAATAAAATCATAGCAAAGAAAGAAGACCATCCAAATACTAACTAAACGCAAAGAATAAAACACCTATTATAGAAAGAATGGAGGAGGAGGAATAAGAAGGGAGAGAAATAAAGAAACATCAGACTGTGTTTACAATAACTTAACAAGAAAGTTAAGTTAGATTGTTAGATAGTAAAGAAGCAACCCTTGAACCCTTGGTAACCACGAATCTAAAACCAGCAATGGCAATAAGTACATACCTATCAATAATCACCCTAAATGTAAATGGACTGAATGCACCAAACAAAAGACACAGAGTAACAGAATGGATAAAAAAGCAAGACCCATCTATATGCTGCCTACAAGGAACTCACCTCAAATCCAAAGATATACACAGACTAAAAGTGAAGAGATGGAAAAAGATATTTCATGCAAACAACAAAGAGAAAAAAGCTGCTGTTGCAGTACTTGTATCACACAAAATAGACTTCAAAACGAAGAATGTAGGAAAAGGTAAAGAAGGACATTACATAATGATAAAGAGGTCAGTCCAACAAGAAGATAAAACCATTATAAATATATATGCACCCAACACAGGAGCGCCAGCATATGTGAGACAAATACTAACAGAATTAAAG
>JAVSCE010011806.1:0-95162 GCA_032199065.1 Smutsia gigantea
TGGTCTGCTTTCTTTGCTATGATTTTATTTTCTCTGGTGACATCTTTTTAGTCTTAGGTGTGCTTCCCTCTAGAGCAGTCCATTTAAGATATCCTGTAGTGGTGGTTTATGAGAGGCAAACTCTCTCAACTTTCGTTTGTCTGGAAATTGTTTAATCCCTCCATCATATTTAAATGATAATCGTGCTGGATACAATATTCTTGGTTCGAGGCCCTTCTGTTTCATAACGTTAAATATATCATGCCATTCTCTTCTGGCCTGTAAGGTTTCTGTTGAGAAGTCTGATGATAGTCTGATGGGTTTTCCTTTGTAGGTGATCTTTTTTCTCTCTCTAGCTGCCTTTAATACCCTGTCTTTATCTTTGATCTTTGCCATCTTAATTATTATGTGTCTTGGTGTTGTCTTCCTTGGGTCCCTTGTGTTGGGAGATCTATGAGCTTCAGTGGACTGCGAGACTACTTCCTTCCCCAGCGAGGGAAAGTTTTCAGCAATTATTTCTTCAAAGACACTTTCTATCCCTTTTTCTCTCTCTTTTTCCTCTGGTACTCCTATAATGCGAATATTGTTCCATTTGGATTGGTCACACAGTTCTCTTAATATTCTTTCATTCCTAGAAATCCTTTTATCTCTCTCTGCCTCAGCTGCTCTGTACTCCTGTTCTCTGTTTTCTATTCCATTAACAGTCTCTTGCATCTCATCCATTCTGCTGTTAAGCCCGTCGATCACTTGTCTGATTTCTGTATTGTCTTTCTTCAGTTCCCTCACTTCCTCCCTCAGCTCTTGCACATTTCTCTGTAGGTCCATCAGCATGGTTATGACTTTTATTCTAAATTCTTTTTCAGGCAGGCTGTGCATTTCCATCCCTTCAGACTCCCTCTCTAGGGTTGTCTGGTTGATTTTGTTCTGAACCATATTCCTCTGTCTTTTCATGGCTGTATAATTTGGTCACTAATACTTGCCACGTATGTCAGCTGGGCTCTTTAAGACTTTAAAAAGAAAAGAAAAAAAAAGAGAAAAAGAAAAAAAAGAAAAAAAGAAAGAAAGAAAAAAGAAAAAAGGAAAGAAAAGAAAAAACAAAAACAAAACAAAAAAACAAAACAAACAAACAAAAAAAATGCCCACCGGACGTAGATTCTGTGGGAATGCTCTAGGTGGCGCTATTGCCCCACTATTCCACAGCTGTGACTGTGCCGCTCCGCAGGGCCCTTTATCGCTCTGGCAGGGGTGGGAACGAATAGGAGGCTGTTGATCTCAGTGAGAAGTGTTAAGTATGGCTACGCTTCCTCAGTCGCCAGCTAAGGCGTCTGAAACTCCCCAGGACTCCCAGCCTGCTGGGCTGAGTGTGCTGGGGCAATCCGGCTCCTCCGCTGGGCTCCTGTCTCTTTAAGACCGCTGAGGAAAGCGCGCACTTTTTTTTTCCTTCCCGGAGCCGGCTGCAAGCACCCTGGCGCTTTCCCGCTCAGATCCTGCCCCTCTGTCTCTCCAATCTCCGCTGCACTGCGCAATGTGGGTCAGCGCTCCCCGCGCAGATCACCGGGGCTGGCTACTTCGCGGGGTGCACTTCCACTCCCTCCCGGCTCTGAATCCTCTCCTCCCGCCGGTGCGCTGGGGTGGGGGAGGGCTCGGGTCCCGCCGGGTCGCGGCTCCGTATCTTACCCGCCTCTTGGGGTGCCGAGTCCTCTCGGGTGTAGCTGCACGCTGTGCGCTTTCCTGTGTATTCTCGTCTCTCTTTTAGGAATAGATGTATTTTCTGTGTTTTCGTAGATAAATATAGTGTTGGGAGGAGATTTCTGCCGCCCTGCTCACACCGCCATCTTCCCGGAAGTCTCTTCCTATAACTTTAAACCACTGTTATCATAATTCATAAACAATTTGATAGTATTTTATTGAAATAATTTAATAGATACAAATTAACCTGCAGAGAATGTATATCTTCACAAATGAATCTTTTGTAAAATAGTATGTCTCTAAATCTAGAGAGCTCTTTTATGTATCTCAAAAACATTATTACCATTTTCCTCATACGGATTCTGTACATTTCTTTTAAGAATCTTATTCCAAAGAATTTTACTTTCTATTGTTATTATGAATTCTTTATTTGTGGGTTTTTTTTAAAGGATACAACTGAAAAAGCTGGACAGAAGAAGGAAGAAGTTTGTGATGTAAATCATGAAGAACGACCTCCTTCCTGTGCTAATGATAATAGAGAGTGCAGCCCTGATGGGCAATTTCCTATCCATGGTCCCACATTTCACGGGTAGGGAGTGAAAGATCTCGTGTGGAGTATGTACTAGTTAAACTAAAAGGCTAGGCTGCTACAACCAAAAGACGTAACAATACAATGGAGTGCAGAACAAAGTTTATTTCTCTTTCATATGACAGTCAGATATGAGCATACTAGCCTGGTGGGCACCTCTGGTCTATGAGGTCAGTCATGGACCCGCATTGCTTCCACCTATTGTGCTATACTCCCTGCAGCATCTTTGTCTATTTGGTCAAAGCTAGATTGCCATTGTTACAAATGGTGCAAAGGGAGAAGTGAGTGTTGGAGAGGCACCACGGTGCTCTGGTCTAGGCCTGGGAATGGCACACAATACTCAGATTCCATTGGAAAGAACGTAATCACACTGCCACACCACATGCAAGGGGAGTGGGAAAATACAGTGTAGTCATCTACCCAGGAAGAAGGGAAAGACAGATTTGATGGGCAATTACTAATACCAGCCATAATGTGTCCCCTCAAATAGAAAATGTGACAGAGGGCTGATCACTTGGAAAGGGATATGTCCAATTACACAATCACACAAGTCGGTGCACTGTTTCTCCCCTTCAGGTCCCTGTTGCTCTTATGGTTGTAATACAGCAGCATATCTGAGTGACCACCTCCTCTCCTCTGAGAAGTAGATGGAGGGTTCATAATGACTAACTAAACTCACGAGAACATGCCACGGTTCTCTGCATTTTTCACCAACACTATTTCTTGGTGCTGTGCTCACATAATTGCAGGCTGTGGCTTTTTAGCACCAACATTGACACATTTGTTCAAAATAAATCCTTTCTATTTGTGGATCACCAGGGTCATCTGTCTGCTATTGTGTCTCACATCTATGCTACATTATGTGAAAGCAGCTTGTAGTAGAAATGTCAAGTTGTTTGCCAAAAGATAGTCTCCCTTTCTATAGAATTGGGTGATCATTAACTTGGTATTGGCCACAGAATTAAGACTGCACATTTCCCATCTTCCTTTACAGCTAGGTGTGGCCATGTGACTAAATTCTGGATAATTGTGATTAGAAGAAATATGTATCAATTCCAAGTTGTGCCCTTAAACAGAAGGAACATGCCTGTCCCTTCCTCTTTCCTCCTTCCGTCTGCCTAGAATATGGATGCAATGGGGAACCTGTGGAGAAGGCAGCACTCTGGAGGTGGTGGAGCCACAGCAGAAAGACCTGGGGCCAATGACTGTGCAGAAATGAGCACATACTGGCTTGGACTTCTACAAGCAAGAGAAATAAACTTCTATTTTGTATAAGCTGGGTCTCCGTGACAGCAGCTGAGACTGTATCTTAATAAATACAGAGTTTCAAGAACTTCTTGGCTGCCTCTCAAGTCAGCATCAGGCAGCTATCTGGGCTCCTTAGATGTCCCATACACAGTTGTGCTGCAACAGCCGCTGTGTGCAGCTTTGAGGAATTCATTCTTTAATTCCCTCCCAATATCCTCCAAATGTATGTGGAGCACCTGCCATGTGCCAGGCATGGAGCCAAGTTTTGGGAACCTAACAATGAATAAGGCAAGGTCTCCATCTCTGAAGATTTTTTGGAGAAGGCTGATCACTTCAAGTGTATAAGGATAAGCTGGTGGAGAAATTCAAAGAGGGCTAAGAAATTTTGCTGAGAGTAGTTGATACCAACCAGAGACCTATAGCCATGTCTCTCAAGGTCTGTACATAGGTATTCACTACACCAGCTCCACAAGAAAAGGTGGCTCTGGAAAAAAAATCCTTAGATTAAAATTTCTTTTTTTTGCAACCTCCTTAATTGCTTTCATCTGAGATTCAACAAAGTTCAGAAACCCTACCAGAATGGAAGAAGTAAAATTGTCACCATTGGCAAATGACATGATATTATATATAGAAAACCCTAAAGACTCCACCAAAAAAAAACTATTAAACTAATAACAGGATTCAGCAAAGCTGCAGGATACAAAATCAATATGCAGAAATCTTTTGCATTCCAATATACTAACAATGAACTAGCAGAAAGAGAAATCAGGAAAACAATTCCACTTACAATTGCATCAAAAAGAATACAATAACTAGGAATAAACCAAGGAGGTGAAAAATCTGTACTCTGAAACCTGTAAGAAACTGATGAGAGAAATTAAAGAGGACACAAATAAATGGAAACCTATCCCATGCTCATGGATAGGAAGATTTAATATTGTCAAAATGGCCATCCTGCAATGTATAGATTCAATTCAATCCCTATTAAACAACTAATAGCATTTTTCAACAAACTAGAGCAAATAATTCTAAAATTCATATGGAACTACAAAAGACTCCAAAAAGCCAAAGCAATCCTGAGAAAGAGGAGCAAAGTTGGGAGTATTATGTTCCCTCTCTTCAAACTATACTACAAAGCTACAAGGTGCTGGCACAAGGTGATTAGATCAATGGAACTGAACAGAGCCCAGAAATAAACCCATGCATATATGGTCAATTAGAATATAATAAAAGAGCCATGAATATACAACGGGGAAAAGACAGTCTCTTCAATAACTGCTGTTGGGAAAACAGGAGAGCTACATGCAAGAGAATGAATCTGGGTTACTGTCCAACTCCATGCACAAAAGTAAACCCAAAATAGATTAAAGACCCAAATGTAAGACATGAAATCATAAAACTTCTAGAAGAAAACATTGGCAGAAATCTCTTGAACATAAGCATGAGTAGTAAAAAATTACTGGACACATCTCCTCAGGCAAGGGAAACAAAATAAAAAATGAACAAGTGGGACTACATCAAACTAAAAAGCTTCTGTACAGCAAAGGACACCATCAGCAGAACAAAAAGGCATCCTACAGTATGGGAGAATATATTAATAAATGATTTATCCAATAAGGGGTTAATATCCAAAGTAGAAAAAGAACTCACAAGACCCAATAAAGCAAATAACCTGATTAAAAAATGGCAGAGGACCTGAACAGTTATTTCTCCAAAGAAGAAATACAGATGGCCAACATAAAAAGATGCTCCACATTGTCAATCATCAGGGAAATGTAAATCAAAACTGCAATGAGATATCACCTCACACCAGTTAGAATGGCCACTAACCAAAACACAAGAAGTAACAAGTGTTGGCAAGGATGTGGAGAAAGGGGAACCCTTCCACACTGCTGGTGGTAATATCAATTGGTACAACTGCTGTAGAAAGCAGTATGGAGGTTTCTCAAAAAACTAAAAATAGAAATACAATGCAATCCAGTAATTTCACTTCCAGGAATTTACCAGAAGAAGACAAACTCCCTGATTTGAAAACATATACGCACCCCTATGTTTATTGCTGCATTTTTTACAATAGCCAAGATATAGAAGCAACCAAAGTGTCCATTAGTAGGTGAACAGATAAAGAAGAAGTGGTACATATATATAATGGAATATTATTCAGCCATAAAAAAGAAAGCTGATACCAAAATTAAAAAAATTTTTTTTTAAAAAGAAAGAAATCCTGCCATTTGTGACAACATAGATAAACCTAAAGAGTACTAAAGAGTATCATGCTAAGTGAAATAAACCAGGCAGAGAAGGACAAATACATGTAATTCCACTTATTTGTGGAATCTAAAAACAAAACAAAATGAACAAAATAGCAGTAGACTCATAGACACTGAGAAGTGACTGGTGGCTACTATGGGGGAAGGGTGGGGTTGGATGAGAGGGATAAAGGGGCACAAAAGTCTCAATCATAATATAAGCTGGCCACAGGGATGGATGATAGTGCAGCATGGAGAATATAGCCAATGATCCTGTAACATCTTCCTGTACTGATAGGTAGTAACTGCACTTGTGGTAAAGATTCAATAATAAGTATGTAACTGTTGAACCACTGTATTGCATACTTGAAAGTGATATAATATTGTATATCAACTATACTTCAATAAAAAAAAATACATTTAAAAAAAGAAACCCTACCAGAATACAGTGGTAGACTTTGTTAACATTTTAAAAGACAGTTAAGGCAGGAATGATTTCAACTGACTGCCATGAGTTTTCTCCCTGCAGTCCCTGTAACCTGCACCCCCACACGTAGCTGCCAGCTGGGTGGCGGATCCAACCTAGACCTGTCCAACAGCATCTGTCACCGCCACTCACCTGACCTTGCTCCAATCAAATTCAACCTCTGCCCATATCCTAAACATGCCTTGTGCTTTCCAGCTTGTGTGTTTTTTTTCAAACTGTTCTTCGTTTCTAGAAAGCCCTTCCCCCAGATTGCCTGATGGAATCTCAAATATTATGAAGATTTTCCTGATACTCTCAGCAGAATGTGTGCAAACACACACATACCCTGACCCTTATGTGACCCTGTCTTGCCCCCGACCAGACTGTAAGCTCCTTAGACCAGAGGTCACATCACTATCTTACTCATTTTGGTGTGCCCTTAGCACAGAGCTTTGATATGGGAGGTGCTGGTTAAATATTTGTTGGATTTGATTAGGCTGCATTTTCTCTCTAACAGCGTGATAACAGGGTCAAAGGGCAGAGCAGAAGGAGCCAGGGCACAGAGAGGATGTACACAACTTGGCAGGGTAGCACTGGTTTCTCAGACATAAAATTGAGATAATAATGATACTTCCTACTTTGTAGGGCTTTAGGGAAGAACATTATAAACTCTAGCTCTCCACACAGCCAGTAATTCACTGATTAGCTGTGTGACCTTGATTGAGTCTCTTGACCTCTCTGAGCTTCATCACCTAGGGAATAAAAAAAGAAAAATGTTAGGTATTAGAACAGTTAGTTATCCATATGAAAAAGTACATAATTTGTGACCAATCCTAAGAGTAAACACCAAGCGGATCTAAATGTAAAAAGGAAAACTTTAAAACTTTTGGAAAAAAACATAGAAAATATCTTTATGACCTCAGGGGGCTAAGTTTCTATAACTAAGAGTTTCAGGTGTTCACAGAGCTCGCCAGGCAGAAGCTCTGCTGACTCCAGGGTGAGGCTTCCCGGGTTCTCCAGTTATTGCCATTCTGGCCTGCTGCCGGGGGAGAGAGTGTACATCTAGAAACAAAGATTGCCTCTGAAGCAAGTGTGGCATATGTTACACATGTCACTCTAGACACTCTATAACACAACCAGCCACAAAACTCTGTTACTAGAAAAGAAAGGAGGTGCAGACGTTAGTGGACAGTTAACGGTCTCTGCCATGTTAAACAAACCATAAGGGAAAAGACATACATTCAATTACATTAACTTAAAAATTCTATTCAACAGAGACAAGAAAAAGGTAAAGAAGACAAGCATTAGACAAGAAAAAAGTATTAGGAACACAAATAATTGATAAAAATTAGTATCTAGAATCTATGAAAAACTTTCAAATCATTAAGAAAAAGAGAAATCGTAGAAAAAATTGGCAAAAGATGTGAATAAGCCATGAGCAGACGAAACCCAAATGGCCAACACACATGAAAAAAAAAAAATCAGTCTCATGAGTAGTCGAGGAAAGGCAAATTAAAACCATAATTAGATACCATTCCACATCTACCAGCTTTGCATGAAATTTTTTGACAATATAGAATAAAGATGAAAAAGAATTCATCACTATTGGTAGCATTATAAATTAATGTGACTGTTTTAGAGAATTTTACACGATTGAGTGAAGTTGAAATGCACATATCATATGACCTATGATCTACCCATTCCCCCTTTAGATTTATACCCTGGAAAAACTCTTTCTCCTGGACACACAGACCATTTATAAGAACTCTCATAACAACATTGGGTGTAACAGCAAAAATAAAAAAATTACAAGTGAACCCAAATACTCATCAACTGGAGATCAGGTAAACAAATTACAATGCGTTAACACAATGGAATGCTATAGAGTCACTAAAATAAATTCATTAGACCTATGAAGATTAATATAGATAGATCTCCAAATAGAACTCTGAAAAAAAAAGAACAGGTTGCAAAAAATCATACGAGATGATGACACACATAAAGTTTAGAAATAGGCCAAACAACTCCACATATTGTTCAAGGACACAAAATTTGTAGTAGGAATACAAAAGAATGCATGGACAGATAACCATGGAATTCGGAATGCCAGTTTCCTAAGAGCCATGGAATGGGGGAGGGGGAGATATAGGCAGGACAAGTGCATAGTGGATGTCACTTGAATTGATACTATTTTATTCTTGAACTGGGTGGTAGGTAAGTATCCAGTTTATTTTTTATCTTTTTTATGTGTTGGAAAATATTTCATGATAAGTTTTTAAACTGTGTTTTAAGAGAAAGGGTTTGTGGTAGTCAGGATCCAAGATAGTCCCAGTGATCCTGGCCTCCTGGCATTCACACCCTTGTGTAGTTCCTTCCCTTAGGAATGGTGTGTGACTTCCGATACTGGGTCACAAGAGGCATTGTGACCTCTGCCTTGGTCTCCGGCCTCACTTGCTGTAGGGGAAGCCATCTGCCATGCTGGAGGACACTCATGCAGCTCTGTGAAGAGGCCCACGGGGAGAGGAACTGAAAATTCCCACCAACAGCCTGCACTAAAGTGACAGCCATGTGAGTGAGCCACCTGGGAATCAGACCTTCCCACCCCAGGCGAGGCTGCAGATGATTACAGCCCAGGCGACATCTGATCACAACCATATAAGGCACCCCAAGCCAGGAGCACCCATCCAGGTTGCTCTGAACTCCTGACCCACAGAAACTCTGAGAAAAAAAAGAAGATTGGGAGTGATCTGTTATGTAGACATAGATAACTAATGCAGGGTTACACTGAGTAATCACCAGGTTCCCTTTCAGACCTAGCACTCCGGGTCTCTAGGATCGCTCCAACTCTGTTCCATTCACTCAATCATTCAACTACCTGCATAAGAAACTTCAGAAATCTTAGGACTGCTCTGATGCCCTTCTCAATCCATACTGGGCTGGAAGTACTCTAAATAGGCTAAAATAGTTCAGGCATTCAGTACCTCTTAGTTTTATCTAGAAGAGATCCAGCTCATGAAAGAGATACTTCATCCTTAATTTAATGCCATTGCAGAAAGCTCAGGAACATCTCAAGAGGTCATGAGTCTTGTGCTTTAATGCAAGCTTTTATGTGTCCATAAGTACTGATTCTGGAATTTTATTTGGTATGAGGTAATAAAAAGCTGGATCATATGTCTTAGCATACATATATACTACCCTGAAAAGATTTTTCCTACCGGCCAAAATTATACCATCTGGTAATTTTCTAACCATGCCCACCAACCTCATTCCCTCTCCATCTGAACTATACCAGCCACTTCTAATTCTTTGCCAAAGCAACTGGGTCTACAAAAGGCAAAGATAGGCAAATACACTTAAGAATCAGCCTACCAGCAAAGCCATGAAAGTACAAGAACACAATTTTAAAAAGGCTTGGCTGACCATGTCAGCTGTGGGTGAATGTCGGTATGTGCCAGCCACACAGCTGCAGTTAAACTCGTAGTGCATTTTCAGGGATGGGCCCTGATGGGATGCAACTGGAAAAGACGCACAGCCTCTCGGGTTTATAGAAAAACTGCTTAGCTGCCATCATCCCACTTCTTATTTCTCTCTCCTTTCTTAGAGCTGCTGTGCAACTTTGCATTTACTTGGTGTGATGAAAAGTCACTGGCTTGGGATGACAAGACCAGGGCTTGACTCGTAGCTGTTGGAAACGGGGGGGTGTTTATAGTTTAGGCTTCTTTGGTAGAGTCTAGCTAACATAAACCAAAGACAACTTTATTGGAAGGAAACAACTCACAGGATAGAAGGAAGAACTGAACAGCAGCTCTGGGTCACCCTGGGGGTTGTGGTAACCAGAAACCACAGGCAGTCTCTTTACACAGCTCCAACTTACCCTTTCTCCCCCGGGGACTTCCCCAACAAGATTCAAATCTCCAGCACAGAGTCCAACGGCCTAGCTAGAGCCATGTGCCCAACCTTGGAGGTGGGAAAGCAAAGGGGATTGGAAGGTGGGATGGGCAGCCCCACCAGAATGCAACGACTGGAGAAGAGTCAGTTTCCCAAAGAAAGGGATGCTGAGCTGGCAAAAGAAAAGGTGTACATTCACTGCCTAACTTCAGGTGCTTGTCACAGGCTTAAATAAGGCCATGCATCTACAAGAGTTTCTTTTAAATCCCTGTTAATGTAAAAAGGTCTTACTTTCTCTTTCTTGAATTTAGAGGCAAGCAAGAGCCTCTCCTTCTGAGACCAGGAGTACCTCAGAGGCCCAGAGGGAGCTGCAGCAACCTCAGGGGCATGAGATTCTTTAAGTCCAGGGCTCTGAGCTCCAGAGTTTCAGCTGGCAACAGAAGGGGAGACTAGCACATTGTTCCCAGAGTGTCGCCTGTACCAATAATCTAAGGCTTTGAAGAAATGCGATTGCTTGGCCTTTCTGGGAGAAGTGTCTCTGAAGTGACCCTTTGTGTCGGTCTTGTTGTGTCTGAGCCACCCTCCCCCTGTGGAGCCCTCATGACGACACACGGGGCGGCGCAGACCCAGCCTCGGTGACAGCTCAGCAGCAGCCCTCTGTGCCACCAGGTCAAATACAATCAATCCACTGCCAAAGGAACTAGAGAGAAGCAGCGGACCCATCATGGTTCCCATCGGTCAGACGGCTCTTGTCCCTTCTCTTACCCCAGAAGCTGTTTCCAGAGCTTTGGCGGGCTGCCTGCTCTCTCTCACCCTCCGCCCACCTCCTCTTCCCTTTGAGGCCCTCAGCCCGCAGTATCATTTTCCAAATCTCTCCTCCCCACAGCATTTGGCTATTGGGTCCATTTCATCTTAATCACAAGCAGAACTTCGGTAAATAGAGGAGACAAGAAACCAACATTCTGGAGACAAGTGGGAGGTTCCTTAGGAAGCCAAACAGCCCCTCGAGTACCTGCATGGAGCCACCTCCTGTTCGTTTTCTCAGCCACAATCTCTGGGGAATTGTGAACAATGTGAAGAAAAATGAACAGTAGCCCCACCTGGACACTCCCATCCGGCCCCCAGAACACGGGCATAGTATTCCAGGGCCGATGTTGCCAGGGTGTGCCCCATCTCCCCCTGTGTGTCCTGGAGGGGGAGTTTTCTTTGTTCCCGGTTCTTGAAATGGTAATGATTTTCCTTGTCATCTCTGAAACGTGCAATGTTGTCATGGGAGACAAATGCATCCGTATTAGTAATCCTTAGATAAAAGGTTCTTTACACATGTGAAAGAATTATCTTTAATTTCATCTCCTGGGTATACGGTGAGGATTAATTAGTTAATCTCAGCAAAGTGCTGTAATTGGCAAGAGGAATTATCAGAACCCTAGGGAAGGAATAGCTTTGAGTTTGGTGTTAAAACTGTTCTGCTGTTAATAGCAGCTGAGGTAGCAGTTCTCTCAGATGTCACAGGCCGGCTTTGTTTCCAGCAACATCCTAGACCGTACTTGCCCGGCCAGGGGTGAAAAGGTGAACATGGCTGAGTGGGAATGAGAGGAGATATCAACATACAAAGAGACTCAGGACCTCACTCTGTTCTTGCCACTGACCGTCACCTGGGTCACCCAGCGCACTTTTAAGAAATGAAATAGTCCACCCAGCTACTGGCTTAGGCACCATCCCAGCACAGAGCTGCCCCTGGAGAGCAGGGCAGGCAAGGAAGGCTCCCCAGCCTGGGCCAGGCAGCAGACAGATCCTGAGCCTCTCTAGGTCTCCATGTCCTCATTTGTAAGATAGAAAGCCTGAGCCAGATGTTGACGTATCATAGGAAGACATAGTAACAGCAAATGCACTTACTACACGTCAGCCCCTATTCGGAGCCTTTACTTTTATTACCTCAGCCATCATGACGACCCTGTAAAGGCAGCAGGCTATGTTCCCCACCTTACAGAGCTGGCGAAGGCTGGGTTTGAACCCACGTAGTCAAAGAGCCCACACTTTTAGCTGCTAAGTCATGCTGCCTACTTAAGTGAAAATCTCTTCATGAACCTCTCTGTTCATGAAGAACCCAGGAAGGGGGAAAGGGGGCATATCTTAAGTGCCAAACATGAAATTCTTTGAGGCTCTTCACAATTTAAGCCTGGGCTCATAGAAATAAATAGCTCTGTATTCTTCCAGGTGTCTGAACTAGTATAGGATATAAGAATAAAGAGATTGAGAGTACAACCACTCTCTCCTCTGAGCTTTTAACTGTCTTAAAGTGAGTCACATGTTGGCTTTTAAACCTAGATTGTATCCTTAAACTAAAATAGTTGTTTAGACATCGGGGCTTTTGGCAGCCTCTTAGCAAAACTGGCCAATTATGTGAACCCAAAACGCCAAGCTTATCTGCTTTGCAAAAGCCAATTGAGACCTAAGTGCATTGATTTGGATAAATTTTCAAGGGAATCTTAAGAAGAAATCTAAGCATAAGAATTTTTATCTACTCGTCATGTTCTCCCTTCTAATATATCAATCAATCAATGAACCGTTGACGTTTGCAGGGCGCACCGGGGAGCTATGAGGGCCACAGCTGTGCCCAAAACGACAATTATTTATGTCGGTGCCTGATTTCTACTTGCTCTTTTTCACAGTCTGGTTTCTTCTAAACTAAGCAATGTATTTATGATAAGTAAACTCTTACTTAGGTGAAGTTCTTCAATTCATAATCACTCATTAGAAACTCCACATCTCAGTTTTCCTAGGTCAGAGCTTTGGCAGCCCGTGACATGTATAAGAATTCCCTGGACCTTGTTAAATTCAATTCTGATTTAGTAGGTCTAAGGTGGGGTCTGAGGGCATTTCTAACAATTCCTAGAGGATACTGGTGATGCTGGTCCTCTGAAAAACCTTGAGTATCTAGCTCCTAGACCACACTGAATGGACAGGACAAGAAGAGATGAAGAGGAGATGACAGCTCCTGCTAGCTTTAGGGACAAACCAACCTGACTAGCAGTCAACAGAGGCTGTACCTTTGTAGCATAGTTTTAAGGGCTTTGCTTGGGAAGGGCCTCCCACTTCTCAAAAGTCGGCAGATGGGGGCAGGGGGTTGTGGAAAAACTCACCTGAAATTTTACAGTAAAAAGTTAGTCCATGAACATTCCAGAAAGAGAGATACCAACTTAACCCAGGATTTGGAAAGGACGGGAACTGTAGGCATTTGGGGTATTTGGGACATCATGGATGCAGAGATGGGAAGGGACCAAGGATGACTGGAGGAGGGCTGAGCCTGGGGACCAGAAGAGACCCCACAGCTGTACTGTGCCTTCCATGGTGACCAGAGGACCCTTCGTGAAGGGCAGTCTGGCCTTGGACTTGAAGCCCTGCCCAGCTTCCTGTATGCTGGAGGTGGCTGGACATGAATCCTCCATAAAGGGCTTTCCAGAAAGAGAAAAAGAACTGAACACTTAGAGCCAAAGACTGCATGAAGCTGCTGGTTAGAAGGAGAGCAAAGTAGCAAGGAAACTCCAGGGAGGACCTCATAGCACAGCATGTGGAAGTACAGGCTCTGGATGCAGATGCCCTGGGCCTAAATTCTGACTCGATCACCAACCAACTCTGTATTTCAGGCCTTAACCACTCTGTGCCCTGCTTCCTCACTGATCAAGCGTGATGTGAAAAAACTGAGAATTTACTTCAATATCCACTCTCAACTTCTTCCTTATAACAGAACTCAAATACTTGCATTGCTGACTGGGAAACAATAAGACTGTATTTCAGCTGGAAATGACACGGTGTCATCAAGATGTTGATCTTCCTTGCAGCTAGAAATAAACACGAAAGTAAGTTTTGACTGAAGAAGTGTAAGAAGAAGTATTGTTGGGATTTATAGGAATAAAAAAATATGGCTCTTTCACATTTTTTTCCTGCTTTTTGCTGCCTGAAAGAGAGATGTGATGTCTGGAGCAATTGCAGCGGCATTGGATTTTGAAGTGACCTTGAAGCCATACTCTGAGGATGGTGAAGCAGGAAGATGGACATCGTGATGACACCATGTCAACAGTGGCCTGGCCTACTTCCAGATATTTTAGGGTTTTTTCTTTACATAGAAGGAAGAAAACTATCTTATTTAAGCCTCTATTGTTTAGGACATTTCTGTAAAAGTAGCTGAAATGAGTATTAACTGATACATAGGGTAACATTAAAAACAGTAACCTCAACCTGTTTTTGTGAGAACTAAATGAGAGAATGTATATAAAACTTAGCTTCATTCTAAGCACACAGTCTCAGTAATTGTTCATTATTATTATTAAGAACCTAAAGCTTAATAGCTGCGAGAACTGAAAGGGAACTTAATCACCAGTCCAAGTCCCAGATTTGAAACATGACTGATGCCTAGAGAAGCAAGGGCCCTTGAAGGGGGTGCCCAGCCTGATGGAGACAGCCCAAATCTCCTCACATCTGTGTGCTCCAGAGCCTTTCAAAGCTGAGGAGTGACTGACACAGAGGATCATGAAGTCAAGAGGCGGCCCTAAGGAACAGGGCACATAATGTCCTGAGGGGGACCAAGCATTTAATTCCAAGGCTTTCATCCAAACAAAATCAATCCACATTTGATTATTTACTTATTATCAGGAAACAGGGAGTGGGCAGGAGGGAATAAATAAAGAGATCAGGTTGGGTTTCATAACCTACTACGCGATATTTGTGTCTGGAAGCCTGCCAGGTCCGTCAACCACTGCACTGCTGCAGGTGAAGGCTGGAGACTCTGGCAGTGAGGAAAGCAGCCTTCTCTGATGGCTTCTCCTCAGCCGGGCCCTGCTCAGGACCCAGGCAGAAATGCTTTCTGGATGTTCTAAGGAGTCGTCTCTGGGCCTGTCTGACTCCAGAGGCCTGTAACTGCTCCCTTACCTTCTCAAATGTGACCCAGCAGAATCACTATCTGCCTTAAACTAAGTAAGAAGTAGCCTTTGTTTGAGGCTTCTCAGAAGAGTGGGCTTAGACGGGTTGCCTTGGGCTTCTAACAGACTACAGATGGTGGAATTGCCTTGATGACTTGAGGGCATCCTGCTTCCAGTCTGCTTGCGACAACAGTCTTCCATCCAAACCTCCACAGAGGCCTATAAAATGCTGGCTCGGAAATCCAAGGAGGCGCCCTGATAAGTCATCCAGGTAACCTCTTGGACAACAGAGGCAAACTGGTGTTTCTCACGTGCTACCTGCTTAATGAGTGCAGGCTTCCCAGACAGCTGTGTTGACAAGGATGCTGAAGCTTAGCAGTAAAGAGCTCTGCAGCGTATTAGCAATGTCTGCCATGGGCCAGGCAAGAGATAGAGTCATGAGTTCAAACATTTGCCATCTTTAGCCTGGGATTTCAGATGTGCATGAGCTGGGTTAGACCACCACAGATCTGGGTCTTACATGCACTTTTTGAACACCAGCCTGTGGCTAGGTGACATGTCCCTACTCCATTCCCACAGACACTGCTTACATAAAGAATAAATTTCAAATTGCATTCATTTTGCCATTTTTTGCATTTGGAAGCATTTAATCTGCAGAATTCACTGAATGAGACATCTTTAAGTATTTATTCTGAACAATTAAAGCTTAACTAAAATATACAATATGTGCAATTATATTTGGCTCAAGAGCTAGCACTGCAGTGCATGGGTCCCTCTTCTCTGGAAGCAGTTGCTCGGCTTTGGTAATCCCCACCCTCCGTCATTGGGATGGGCCCACAGCGAGAGCCCAACCACAAGAACCTGTCCTCTGCTCACAGGTATGTGGTGCTAAGGTGGCTACCTGCCTCAGGTTGAACAGGTCTTATCCATTCTCTTGGAAATGTCATACTTGAACTGAAAGTCTCAGAGGTTGGGAGTTGGGAGTAGAGTCTTATAACAACACAGAGCTAGAGCGGGCATCTCAAAACCAATACCATGCAGGGGTCCGCTGGGCAAGCCGGTCAAACGTAATAAAAACACCAGTGTCACTGTGATAATTAATGGTAACTAACATTAAGACTGTGTTTGGGTGATAATAGGGAGTGGAGGAGACTGTGTCCAACAGGAGAGACATGCCAGCCTGAAGCTGCTCCTCAGCTCTAGACATTTGTTGCCATGCAGAAGAGGGACCTAGTGTCACTACTTTGTTCGATTTTTTTTTTCTTCAAGAGAAACCAGAAATCTATATTTTTCTGTGAAGGTCTTCCAATTTTTTTAAGCTGTCCGCTACATTTCAAAACTATACTGAGCAAATAAATCACATCTTTGGTAAAATACTGCCTGAGAGCCAACAATTTATAATCTATGCTTTTGAAAGAAGGTATCTAAATCAGGACACAAATTCCTTGCTTAGGGAGGAGGGTTTTATGAAGAGTTTTTTACAATTTACAGAAATGTAGTGCAGAGTTGGAACTAGGGTAAAGCAAGTACCTGGGCCTTAGGTACAAAATTTAACACGGCAACAAAAATCTCAGCAAGCAAGATAAATGATATTTTAATACAATCATTTAAAAATAAAAATTATTGCAAAAAAGGTCTATGATGAGCAAAATACCAACTTTTAGATGAAGACAGGATCGGTATGACTGATATTTCCTTTTGCCTCAAACTCCAATGTGGCCAAACACAGCACTAGTCAAGCTGCAGAGAAACCACAGGGGGTAGCACAGCTGCTCCTCGGAGGTGGTAAAAGCAGAGCTGCTGCCACAACTAAGACCAAAGGGAGAAAGGCACGAGGGGTTATGAGGACTTGGAAGGACAGAGTGATGTTGAGACAGCCACTTTAAGATGGCCTGCGACTACTGGCCAAGAGAAGTGGTCCAGCCAAGGCATTCCGCAAGGTAAGAGGTAAGCAGGGGGAACATTCTGCCCTCACTCTTCTTCCTTCCTCTGATCTCCTGACAGCATACACCATTGGCCAAGCCCGACCAGAAGTCAAGGCAACAGGAACCCACTGATGTAGTCCACAGAGCCCATGGATGCCGTGCGTAGAAGCACTGAGCAAGATGAGATGGATAGGAAGTGGTAGGTGAAGGAGCAGATGGGGAAGACCTAGCACAATCCTAGAACTCCCACCCTGGTCCCCAACCACCCTGAGACCTGGAAATTCAGAGAGTTTTCCCAGTATCTTCCCAGGTTAGCCCTTTTTCTGCTTAAGCTACCTGGAGTTGGTTTCTGATCTTTGCCACCCGAAGAATCTTCCTTAACACACCCAGCCCGTGTACCAGTCAGCCCCCCGGTGAACCCCACCGGCACTCAGCCATGCCTGACCAGTCCCAGCTCATACACAGGGGTACCTCTTTGTGCCAGCCTTCAACATTCTGGGACTTGACTGACATGATATTTCCTAACTAATGACAACCCATTGAAAAAAATGATTGTTCATGGTTAGTTCTCAATAATAAAGTAATACAGTTGAGCCCACCAAAAAAAGCTACCAAAAATTTAGGTACTGAGCTCCTGCCTGACCTATATTTCCATGGGTTTTCCCTTGAGACAAGGTACCATTGAATCCATGCTGTCCACTGTCCATAGAACTTTGACCAAGATACTTAAATAGGTTCTTTTCTAAGTCTCTAAGTAGGAAATAACATGAGAAAGACAGAACATTTACACTGATTTTTTTTTAAAAAAGGGAAAGGAAAAAGAAATGGGCAGCTTTATATGAATAAAATTTACCCCAAAAGTGATTTTCACGAAGAAGCCTGTATAGGCACTGTTATGGGCTGAATTGTGTCCCTCAAAAATTTGTAGGTTGAATTCCAAACCCCTAGTACCTCAACCTATTTGGAGAAAGGGTCTTTCAGGGGGAAGTTAGGTCAAAATAAGGTAATTAGAGTGGGCCCAAATCCAATATGGCTGAAGTCCTTATAAGAAGAGGAAATTTGGACACAGACACATGCACGAAAGGAAGACTGAATGCAGAAGGAGAGGAGACAGGCGTCTGCAGCCACGCAGAGAAGCCTGGAGCAGATCCTCCCTTCACGGCCATCAGAAGCCCAGCTTTGATCTCAGACATCTAGCCTCCAGAACTAGGAGAAAATTATTTCTATTGTTTAAGCCAACCAGTCTGTGGATACTTTGTTATCAGGAAACTGAGGCATCAAGAGGTTAAGTAACTTATCTAACATCATACAAGACATAAATAGGAGAATTTGTATGATAAACCTCAGTCCGTGTCCCAAATCTGTGCCTGTAGCCACTATACCTTACTGCCTCTTGGGTGTAGAAATTTTCTGCAGAGGAAGATTCCTTCCCCTACCCCACCTCCTAAGCTGTTACCAGCCAGACCAACTGGAAAGTCAGTCCCCTTAGGTGCATCCATATTCAAGTACTTAAGCTCTTTAGATGAATTGGATACTCTCAGAGACATGGAAACCACATCGTCATGTCCTGCCCTCCGAGATTCATACGCTGAAATCCTAACCCCCAGTACAATGGTATTAGGTGGCGAGGCCTTGAGAAGAAACTAGGTCACAAGAACAGAGTCCTCATGAATGGGCTTATATCATTATAAACCACATGAGAGATGATTTTTCTCTCAGCCATGTGAGCATACTTTAAGTACTTCATATGGTCTTCTGCAAATTAGTACAAGTGTCCTCAGCAGAGACAGGCTCTAACAGTACCTTATTCTTGGATTTCCTAGCCTCCAAACCTGTGAGCAATAAATTTTTGTTATTTAAACCACCAGTCTGTTGTATTCTTTTATTGTAGCCCAGACTAAGATAACAGGTCTTACAAAACAAAAATGGGGTTATTGCAAGACATGGGTGATTGAATCAACTTTATCCCACAACCTAGGCACCAGTTTAGTTCAATGTAATTCCATGTGCTGATATAGTATGGTACCTCAAGTGCATGTGGAAAGTTATGTTGGTACCCTTGGCCCCAAAGTCCTGTTCGTTACATCCACTTATCTAGGAGTAAATTCCAGGACAATTAAGTGGTACACAGGCATTGCTTTTGAAACCCCTTTCCTGCTGCTTGCCAGCATCAACACGCACCACCACCACCATGCCGGGCACAACTCCCAAAGGGGCGGGGGTGAAGCATAGGGTTGTTGTGAGAAGTTAGTGAGCCTCGCACACAGTGGGTTCTCAATAAATGTTAGTCATTTTCTCCTCTGCAACCACTTGGTAAAGCCCTCAATGAAGATGAAACTGTCAGTAATAAACTTGTGTTGTATTCATATTTTAATTCATTTTATTAAATTAAACCTCCTATCCTGACTTTTGCAGAGTTAATGACAAGTCAGCCTTCCCAATGTGGGCAAGACTTTGCCCACCCGTGCACTCAGCATGCGGATGTGAGAAGGACACTTGCTGCAGAAACACCTTCATCTCAGCAACTGCCTGTAAGGGAAGGGAGCTCATGACGTATAAAAACAGAGAAGAAGTATTCTCTCCTCCAAATCAGCATTTTAAAAGGATGACCTTGTCTCAACCCAGTGCTGTTTTGGCCAGATTCTCCTATCCATTAAAAGTGCTCGTGTTCATGCCCTAAAATACAGGAATTAGGATTTATTTTTGCCATGCACGGTGCCAGCTCAGCCCAGAGCATGGTTCAAAATCCTGGTTTTCCTCTTGGCATAAAGGACTTTGGACAAAGCAAAACTGGGATGAGCACGGTCACAGGCTTCTGTACCCTACTGGCCAATGAATAGGAGAGAAAGGCAAAAACAGAGACTGGCTGTCCAAAGCTTAGTGGACCGTGGGAAGTGGCGTTGCCAAGGTAATGATTTAGAGCCAGACCAGAGAGACTGGTGTTAACAAGGACAGGAGAACCAAGCCACATTTCCTGAGACGGAAGAGAGAAACTCAGAGGGAATTCACCACCAATTGGTAGGATTTCCATGTTTTGTCCAAAATATGTATTTCTAGCCTGCCTTATGTTGGAAAAATTGTGTTCTGAACTCTGATTATATCCTGACTCTCAGAGATAATTTAAAATCAGATGAGAGGGAAGGAAGGGAAATTAAGAGTCATGATTGTTGTCCAATCCAAGTCCGATAAAAAGCATTGAATAATAGTCTATTTATAGAGACATATGGCATGGTCATTAGGAGCAGAGCCCAGGCATTGGGCCCCAATTCTAATGACGAACTTTGTGAGAGACACTCACCAGTTAGGGAAATCATTTAATCTCTTAGTATTTAGATTAGATCACCAACAAGAATGAGTAAGACGAGTAGAATTTTATATTGGGAGAAAAAAGGCAGTATAAACCTGACTCCACATATTTAGTTTGGAATATTCATTACTGTCCTTTTATTTTAAAACCAGATTACATTGGCAGGGACAACAGATCAACCTGTTTGTTTATTTATGCCTAATTCATTGACTTGCCTACTGAGGATCACGAGGTATTCCGGTTTCTGAGTCAATACGGCATCTAAATGAAAAACTGGGTTTTCTAAAAGAAAGCCAACTCTGTGCAGGTCTATACTCACCTAAAATTTTACCTCTGCAGCCCTCAAGTCGTTTGCTCAGCTCCCTTGTTATAGAAACAATAGAAGTTATTTATTACCAAATGAGAAAAGCAGTGGAATAAAATCAGTGGACTGTGTCTGCTATTCAGCCATAAACCGTTAGTTCTTTAGAAACTAGGAGGGTGTGGAGGAAAGGGAGAGCCAGAGGACACAGTCAAGGAGCATGGTTATTCCTCCAGCATAGGGATCAAAATCGTTTCTGAGAGTTCATTAAAAACACAGCACCGAATTTTACAAGTTAAATGCGCACATATGGTTTAAACCACCAGAACAACTAAATCTTCTGCATAGCACATGAATGACAGACCAAGTGCTTTTACCTATAGTCCTTCATTTGATTCTCATACCACCTTGACAAGCCAGCAGATAAGGTACTGACAATTATCTCCAATTTATGGAAGGGAAAACAGACGCTCATGGAGATTAGAGTGTCCAAGGCAGCTTTAGCCACAGGGAAGGACTTAGCCCATGAGGTTTGTAATGATCACCAAACAGTAGAGCCAGTGCCTAAATCTAGATCCTGTGATTGCTGGACCTGTCATGTCAGATCTCAGGGGATGACCACCAACACCCCACCACCAACTTCCAAAATAAAACTTCCTACTCAACCAAAAAGGCCCCACTGTTAGTTATGGAAGGCACTTGAAGCAAATTCCTTTCTCCGTGGAATTTCACTCAGACAACTGCCCTACGACATCACAAAATCTTAGATATGAAAATTATCTCAAGTCTAATATTCTTGTTTTATAAACAGATGAAGAAATGGAAACACAGAGAAGTTAAGTAGCTTACCTGGAATCGCACAGCTGAATTATTTGATGCACTGGTTTCCCTAAAATTTTAAGATCAATTCAGTCATTCCATAGTTTACCATTAGAAGCTATCCCTTTATATGATGTGAATGCCACAAAGCACCATAATTAAGGTGACAATTAAGTGACTTTAATTTGAGTCTGTTGGCTCCCAGGTGACTCAGAGTTAAAAATTCATAACACATGCTCCAAATGCAAGAGACAGTTACGTCTATCATTTGTAATATAAATAATAGAGGCCTCACTAAAAAAAGCTTAATAAAAAAATGTATTCTCTCTATAACTAGTCCAGAAGCAGGGCAATTCCAAAGTTGGTTAATTCAGTGGCTCCAGCATGTCTGTAAGGAACCCAGGCTTTCCCTCTGCATCGCACTCTGTGATGGCCAGGAGTGGAGCCCACGTGCCATGTCACCATATGTAATTACAGTTCTGCCCCAGGTCCAGGAAACACACGTAGACAACAGCGGCCAGGGTCAGAAAAAAGAGTGCCGCTTCCTCCCGCCCCTTTTGTAGAGCAGGGAAAACGATTCCGAGAAAGCCCACCAAAGATGTCCCGTCTTTTCTCATTGGCTAGAATTGTGTCATGTCCATCGTTAAACCAATAATCACAGGTAAAGGGGAGGGAATTCAGGATTGACTTAGAATAATCAAGTGTCCCTTCTCAGTAGTTACTTCCATATACACCCATACAGCTTTCTCAAAGGCTCATGCCAGCCCTGCTCATATGGAAGATCAGAGTCAGTCTTTTTCAAACTGAAGATTGTGATCCATAAGCAGGCATAAAATCAATTTTGTGAGTCACCATCAGTGCCTTTTTAATGAAATAAAATAATATTAAAAAATCGGAGTGCTTTGCACACAAGAGCAAGTATTGTTTCAATAAACAAAACCCCGTTTTCCTGTAAACACTGTGTGTGTGTGAGTGTGCACTGCATTGTGATATTTCCTACCGTGGCTCATAGTCAAACGGTTTGAAACCCACTGCACCAGAAGGTACTTTCACTAAGGGCAGACCTCTGCCATATTCACTTCTGGGTCCTCAGCGCCTAGCATATCTGACACTTAAAATATATGTCAGATGAACTGAATTCATGCAAAATTTGAGATTGACACTCTGCTCTGCAATTTCCTCTATCAAAGATTAATGTGTCAAGACGTTCTATGGCAAACCTCAGCCAGCGGAGCAGGTACTCTTTATGGCCAAAATGATCAAGTGCCTACTTTTGACAACATATGACATACCTTATTTCATTTCATTTTCCCAGAAATTCTACAAAGTCACTTATTACCCCCATTTTCCATTTGAAGAAATGATAGTTCAAACACAGTTAAGTAATTTGTGGAGGCCCAGAATATGTGGAGGGCAGCAGAATTTGAAACTGAGTAGGTTAATCTGACTCCAAAGTCCTGGGTCTTACCTACCACCAACAGCGTGTCCTACCAAGGACCCTCTGTGCCCTCAGAAGAGCAGGAGAGAGGCAGAGCAGGGGCGCCACTCATTTGGAGTGAGAACTCCTTGCCCACACACAAACACTTGGACTTAACTCTACCCAGAGACCTCTCAGCCTCGCCTAAACCAACACCGTTGAGCTTCAAACCCCAAAGGATTCCTTTTGCCCCCCAGCAGCTCCGGCACAGGAAGACCCGCTGAACAGGTCAGGCGGAGCAGTCCACGGCACCAGTGACTGGGATTCCGGCCCGGAGCACAGCCACACCAACTGAAGCTGCGGCTCGTGGCGGCCCCGTGGCCTTCTCGGAGGCCCGAGAGAGCGCCCCTGCTGATGGAATCCGGGACTGACTTAGAATAGGGGCCATTAAAGAGGACTGCCTCGGCCACGGCTACCGCAGCTGGGTTTCCAGCCCCCTGTCCGCCTCGTCCTTAGTAACCGTGGTGGTTCGGGCTCTCTTGCCCAGAGTCATCAGCCTTTGAAATCTGCGAGTTATTTCATTGAACCAGTTTCAAGTTACATGCTCTTTAATAGAACTGAGGGGAAATTAAACCCACCAGCCTATTGTCTGTGCTGTAATAACCACTTCTTTCCTGGAGAAATTTCTCCCAGCTCTGTGTCCTGTTACAAAGCATAGATGGAGGTTGGGGGGATAGCTGACACATGGGTTTTACCAAATGGGGTTTTAGATATCCCTGTTTCCTGAGTCTCCTGTTCCCCTCACTCTGTACTCTCAGAGGCTGAATCTTTCAGTAAGACCCCCACAGTGCATTGCTTCTGTGCATCAGGAGAGCAAGACGCCCTAGAAGAGACCTCCTGTCTTCGGTTCCTGTCACTGCCGTTAGCTTTCCAGTGGCCAACTGCCAAATATGCTACTAAATTTGATTTCTGAAGGGACACAGCAGAAACACATGCACACACCAACACCTAAATTTGGCCCACAGTAGGCTCACCCTCTTCTTTCCTGTTTTAAACTTAGACTATAGATAATGGCTGAAACTGACACTACAGATCATGTGTTTTCTCTACATTAAATGCCTTAAATCCCAACTAACCCTGTGTGGCCGGACGATGCCTCCAGACCTCTGAGTGGGTCAACGCCCATATTATAAAAATCCCTCCAAATGGAATTTCCTCAGTCCTCTGACAGCTAGTGTAGGTCCAGGGAGAGGGCGCACACCCTAATGGATAGTCTTGCAGCGTGCTGCTCCCCTGGCAGATTCACAGAGCGCAGAGGGTACCCAGAGCAGGTGGAAGACCCGTGCCATTTTCCCATGAACCCCAGCCACCACTGCTGCATGTCCCTGGGGGACACACAGCAGGAATAGGATGATGTGGAGTTAAGGGACTGGGGCTGAATCCCATCTCCATTGTTTACTCTGTAAGCAACATTACACACATGCCCGAACCTCCGTGCCTCAATTTAAGCATCTGTAAAATGGGAAGAATGATACCTGCTGTATGGAAAGGGCTTTGCAAATAAGGCATTATAATTTATAATAGTAGTGACATTTAAGGAGACCATAACGATTCTACTCAGATTTGTCCTAAAACTGCTACATCTACCACGTTTAAGGGGAAATTTTTTTATAAGTTTATTTTGATATCATTAATCTACAGTTAAATGAGTAATATTATGGTGATTACACTACCCCCTTCATCAGGTCTCCCCCGCCAACCCCATTACAGTCACTGTCCATCAGCGTAGTGAGATGCCATAGAGTCACTACTTGTCCTCTCTGGGTTGTACAGCCCTCCTTAAGGGGAAATTTTTAAAAGATAATTTACATCATCATTTGTCATCTCTGTCACCTTCATCAGTCAAACCTGAGAATTAGACTTGGCACCAGAGGAAATAGTCATCAACATCATCCCTAAAAGGCCAGTTGGTCAAGACATTTAAGACATTGACATTGGTCAAAAACCTGCCCCCTCCCAGCTCTCAGCTGTACCACATTCTTCACTTCAGACTACACAGCACCTTAGTGTAATTTTAAACTCTCCCCACTGCCTCGCATATCTGGGCTGCACACTTGGGTAGCCTGGTTCCTGTCTGGTCAACCGCACTGACACGAAGGGAATAAGAGGTAATGTAATTGGTTGAAGTCATTTCCAGAAATACAGTATTGGGGACATATCAAGAAAGTATCTGGGTTCTAAACAGGAAATCATAATAATTAGAACTAATGTAACATCCAAATTACTTTAGAGAAAACAATTGTTGCAAAATCAGATTACAGGCACACCAAGCTCCTTGTTAGAAATTGAACATGGCTTTTTTTTATTACATCCCTTTATACCAATAAATTCCTTGCTCGTTCTAGAATGAATCTTAACTATTCACAATCCCTCTAATTGTTCTAATTTTATCTTGAAATAACACTGTCCTAATTTTATCTTGACCTATGGTGTGGAAAAACTGGATGCTGTGTTAAGAGCAACATTAGCATACAGTCTCACATAAAACGTGTAGGCAGGCCCAAAATCATGGCAAATTTTAAGTGGTGCCAGAGGAAAAAAAATATATAAGCCCAGAAAGGGGTTTCCTGGTATTTCAGCACACCAAGCCCTAATCTTTTGTATCTATCTGTCTATCCATCTATTGACAGCTTTGAGGGGTGAGGAGTCTTCACATAGCATACTCAAGAGCGCTAACACACAATGGAAAGTGGAATCATTTTTCTCTTTTCAGGAACTCACAAGAAGTAAGCAATTTGGAGAGTGTGGGCAAAGTGGAGGAAAGGAAAGAGGCAAAGGGAAGATGAAGAAGGAAGTGGAGAGGAAAATAAAACAACGGCTTTCCCTGTGTCCTGACTCTGCATTTGAGCTCAGACTGTCCTGCACATGCCCTTCAGGAAGGTGGAGGGGCAGTGCCAGGACTGACTCTGGGGGAAATTCTCCTTTGCAAAAGCCAAGAGTCTTCAATACATTGTAGTCCATTTTTTCCCATTTCTTAGCCATGGGCTTGCCTCATTTGTGATGAGCTGGAAATGAGTACATTATCATCGACCACAGACAAAGCAACAGGACTTCTTCAATCCCTGGGCACTGGCTGGTTACCTATCAATCACTTTTTATTGATTTTGAACCAAGATCCATGAATTCAAAACCTGCAGTTTAAAATTTTTATAGGCAACTTAATATTCTTCAATAACGAAGGCTCTTGAAGGGCATAGCCCGCGACCAGTGATGGACCTCTGTTTTTTTTTTTAATTTTTCTCTAAGGGAAAGAAGGAAGGAACACTTCCTGAGCCCCCAGTGTGCACTAGGCACTATGTGGGATGCTTTAAAAGCATTATACGGAATCTAAGTCACCACCAAGTGCAACACACCTGTTATTTCACGTGCCACCAGCAAAGCAAACACACTGACAGCTGTGTGAAAGGGGCCATCCAAGGCGTGTTTACTGTGAAGCTAAGGAAGCTCAACAGCCTGAAGGCCTCACATTTGCATGGACCCTTCCAAAGTTGCCAGAGGGGCCCCCAAATGTGTTCACATGGACATATGTTTGTGTAAAATTTGCAAAAGATATTTTAACTGCAGTCAAACCACTGTCTCTCTCCACTCTGACTCTCCTTCTGTCATACTTCCCCTTGCGCTGGCTAGCATGGGAGGGGCCATGGGCAATTTGGGGGTCTTCTAAAAGGGAAGTCGAGTTGGGGGTACATTTCATCCGGGCTCAGTGGGATATGTTTATGTGGCCATAGTCACATCAGTGCACTTATGTTAGCTGGGATTTAATTAAATCTGAAATGTAAGAAGCCAAAAATGAGTTTGTGGAAAATTCTTCCAAATCTTATAGCTCACATATGAAGAAACTTTATAGAGGTTTTCCCAAATTTGACAACAATCCTAAACATTTATCTGACATTACCTAAAATAAGTGGTGAAGCTGGAAATTATTTTTCTAAATTACCTATAGTAAAAAAAAAAGATTTCTATCAGCTATAAAGAATGAAGACTGAACTGTCTACCTATTCTCTCTATAGAATTCTCTTTAAGAGGTATGTGTCAGGAAGTTAATTAATAAAAATATTATGGTGTTTTGGATTTCATGGTATTTATGATTTATGTCAGCTTTTTAAAATTTCTAATATACTGTGATTTTTTTCCCATCCAAATAAGTAATCACATTCTTAGTTAATTTTGCATTCATTATCTTACATTCTCTTTTTTCAAAAGGTCCTCAAATAATATAAGGTTCAGACCCCATAAAACCTGTACCCACTCCTGGACGCCATCTCAATTTCAGAGAACTTTTTAATGGGGGATGGAGAAGCAGGGAAGAGTATGTGTATTTAGAATTGATGAAATACATAGTACACACTATTTCATTTAATTCCACATAACAACACTGTGAAGTAGGTGTTTTACACTCATTTTACAGATGAGGAAACTGAGCTCAGGAAGTGGAAAAATTTGCTCAAACGTTCTGGTTTAATAATGCCGCCTTGGCTTCACCTGCAATATTCAAAACTTGAAGCCACAAAATGAGGCCTGGGCATGTTAAGTAGAGTCACTTTTTGAGGAGCTCAGAAACTCCCCTGTCCCCCCTGAGTTGGTAAGTAAGATGCAGAGGCAGGATTAGAACCAGAATTTTTACTGTAAATCCTGAAGTCTTACTACTTACCTCTTTGGAAAAGAAATATTATCAGCCCTTCCTCTTTGTAGAAATTTACACTTCCTGCTAACCATCCCAAAAGGTATTTCATTTCCACCTTTTTGAGTAATTTTACAATCAAAAGGCTTTGTCTTCTGTTCAGGAGTTTCAGGAATGCAACAGAGAGACCATCCCCAAACTCTGCTCTGGGCCCCAGTCCCCTGACCAGACCTGTCAAAGAGGACACCCCTTTGAGTTAAGACATTAAAGTCCTTTTCCTTTCAAATTGCAAGTGTCTACCTGGAAGTAGAAAGTCGGTAAGAAAGCTATTCTTTGTCGTTTATTTAAAAGCATAACAACTGCAGGATTCCTGGGAGGAAGGCATGGTATTGGTCTTGACAGGATTTTTGCTTATGGAGGTGGGGTCCTAAGGAGCCACAGGGTTACTGGCGGTGGTCATTTTCACTTCGATTCTACCCATCCTGGTGCAGTTAATAAAAACTAATTGATTTAGTTCCTTGTGCAAAGCTCCTCTTGGCTATTAAGCGAGCATCACCGAATCTAGTGTTTCAAGGGACTATGCACAAGAAGGCCAGTCCACCGCCATGCCATCAGCACAGACATCATCACCCGCCATCACTTTGAGCTTCCTGTCTCCCTTCCCCGTGGCTTATGGGAATAAAGCCAGAGTTTAAAGCAGAAGTTTAACCTGGGGTTCTTGGACGTCCTTGAATTACACACCAATTTGTTGCAGGATGAGACTGCATTTTTTTAGGCAGAGAATCCATAACTTTCACCACATACTAAAGGGACCCATGAAGCCCCCAAGAAGACTCAGAACCACTGTTTTGGGAGACAAGCTCTGAAACAAAAGCTAGTACAAGCCTCAGGAAGATGCTGATACCAAAACCGTAGTCAAACTTTTTTTCCAACCACAAGAGCACCCTTTTTTTAAAAAGATGTGTGTGTCTGTGTGTGATTAAAAAGAAGTTCATTATGTTTAACTGGTTTGTAATGTTTTGACTTGTTAAATAATCAGTTAAGAATTTCTGATTATTATTAAATCATTAAATTAATGATATAAGGTTTATTTCTTTAAAATAGCTTGTATTATAATACTAGAGAATTTACCAACCTTCTATTTTTAAAGTACTGGACCATTTTATTTTGAATAATACAATTGAGAAAGAATCCTATTTTGGGCCTTCTGTCAGACTACTAAACAGAAAATAATGAGCTGCACAGAAATCACCCTATCTCAGTTTCATTTTGACCTTTTTCCCTGAAGCTGTTTTTTAAAAATATATTTGCTGTGTATTTAGAAATGCATTATTTATTACTTGAACTAAAGCAATCATTTATTTCTGTTCGCATAAAAAAGCTCTGCCAGCTCAACCAGCTTCCTGAATCAACAAAAATGGTATCATTAGGAGTTACTTAAAAAAAAAAAAAGCAGCTTTTCTTTAAAAAGTACCTTCTCTATTCGACCTTCATCTTACTTCCTTGATCCATCGTCCTCAGACGTGCAAAATGCTTTCATCTCATATTTCCATCCCTTCAGGTACTTCTAGTCCTTGACCCACCTGACTTTGGCATCTGAGTCAGGCCTTTCCAGTTTGTAACTTTGAGAGAAAAGACCTACAATTGGCTTGAGAGAAACTGAACAGGAAGGACATACCCTGGAACCAGGGCTGCTTGTCAGTGCTGGCCGCACAGGCATCCAACCTTAGGCACTAGCTCCCTCCCACACCACCCCTTAAGAAGGGTTTGTTAAGCTTACTGCAAAATAAAGGGACAAAGTTTTCCAGGAGGTAACAATTTTTTTAATTTCCTAAATAGTTTTGGCTTTGGAGTTTGGTTGTTTGGGGCTTGTTTTTTCTCCTCCATTTCTACAAAGAGGACCATTGAATCTCTCTGCCCCTCTCCGATCCTCCTGGCCACAACAAAGCAAACATCTGATGATGTAAAAGCCATTAAGTCCAAAATTCTTGACGTCATTCTTACATCTGGAGAATGTCCCACCCTAGGGGTGCTCACTTCTCTCTCAGTAAAAGCAAAAACAAAAAACAAAAACAAACAATCAACAAAAAAACACCTCACTTTGCTGCTTCCCTTGCAGCTAGGCTTCACCTCCACTTATCAGATGTTCTTACACAAGGCTTCATTCAGAAATGAGCCACATGGGGAAGCTGTGCACAATCCTTTTCCTAGAAAGGATGGTAATGGGTGCCCAGCTTTCATGGCAACAGCATGAGCTGTGCTGCGGAGTTCAGACCCAGAGGCAGCAGCAGAGGCCCAGTGCTGATTTGCTGCCATGTGTCACTGGGCTGGGCATTGTTCTGGCTTCCTGGCCTCCAAGCCTGACTCCCTGGCCCCCCTGGACATTTTGAGAGTGTCTTAATATCCTTTAATAAAGTCCTTCTCTGCTTAAACTACCTTGAGTGGGTTCTGTTGTTTGTAACTAAGATCCTAGAGAGACCCAACGCTCCTGAGCCTTGCCCAACCTTCTCCTGTTGCATCTGGAGGCATTCTTCCCTTCTCCCGGGGCCTTTGGATCCCCCTCCAGTGGGATAAGTCCTTTCCTGCTCCCTCAGCTGGGAATGCTCTGTACCTGCTCTAACTCTGGCTCCCTCCTAAACTCAAAACAGCTCAACGCTGACTAGATTAAGCCCTCCTTGCGCACATCCTCTTGGCATCTGACTCTTGCCCTTCAAGGTACTTACCACAATTGAAATTAGGGCTTTATTGGCTAATTAATGTTTTTCTCCCCAAGGAGACTGTAATCATTACAATAATAACTAACATTTATTCAGCTCTTTCCAAATACTAGGAAACCTTCTAGGCACTTGACATGGATTATCTCATTTAATCTTCACTGCAATTCTGGGGAAGGTATTATAACACTCCTTTTACAAATGGTAAAACTGAGGCAGAGAAATTAAATAACAACTGCTAGGTCACACAAAAATTATGTTCTGGAGCCAGGAAATCTGACTCTAGATCACACTTTTAATCCCATCTGTAGTCTCCATCATGGGTGCCTGCCATTGGAGGGTGGGAAAAAAAATATTAGAATGTATCTCTATATATACCTGCATTTTTTAATCTCAATTTATTTTGTGTATCCATTTTATAATGTATGGAATACAGCAATACATAATTTATAAACAAATCAAAACAGCACAGACAGGCTCAGTGTTCCCTGTAGGGATGGGCAGTGACTCACATTTGGTGTCACTGCTCACAGCTCCGTGAGAGTGGGACTCGTGCTCACCAGAGTGTCCCCAGCAGCTAGCACAGGGTCTGGCACATAGCAGATGCCCAATAGATATGTGTTGACTGAATAGTTGTCCCTCCTACAGTGACAACACCAGCACAGCACTAAGAGGAAGAAAGCTCCCACATCCCACCTGTAAGTCTCCAGTTCCCAGGACTTTTGTATCTGTGAAGGCTTCCTTGCTTGCTCCTTCTCACATTCTGAATCTGAGACGAGTTGTTTTCATCCATGCTTGCAGACTGTCTACTCCCAGCCGAGAACAATTTTCAGCCGGGCCAGAGACGGCAGCAGTCCCTGGGGCAGCCTGTGGTTCCTGCGTCACTTTGCACAGACCTGCCTTCATCAGCAGGGAAACCTCAGTGGGCTTTGGTGGTGAAGGTGCAGCTCCGAGTCACACAAAGTGCAGACATGTGGAACGTCTGCACCCCAGCTCCTCTCTCTTCCTGTCCCTGCTGACCTCCCGCTCAGACTATTCATGCTCCTCCTTTCCCCACGGCTACAAAGGCTCATGGGGGCTTGCGGAGTGGGGCATCCTGCCTGAGCAGGGAAGAAAGTGAACAAGACAACAGAACTTTTATCAAAGAATGAAAGGAACCCACAATTTAAGAACTTGGCCCTTCTTCCTTCTCTGTCAGAGGTGGTGAAAGAGGAATGCTACTTAACCAATTCTTGCTAAATTAAAAGCAAGTCAAAATCAGCTAATGTAGGTAAAAAGGATGAATTAGCCAACCATGTGGGTGTGGATTTCCCACAGAGCCCTTAAAAACACTGCTTTGGACATAGGCTCATACCCTATAAATATTATTCTTCAGCCATTTTTAGAATTCCACAACAGTTGACCTGTTTTTAGGTAGACTTGTGGGTTGTTTCTTCTCTAAAAATCTAAGAAATGGGAGGCTGTGTGGGGTGCACGGGCAGCACAAAGGTGCCTACAGAAACATCGGACCTAACCACTGAGGAACATACATCTGGGGCTGGAGGGCCACAGGTCACAGGAGGTGAGCCGCATGAAGAGGCCAACAGCTGTCCTCTCAGTGACAGGTGTGGCCCTGCACAGGGCAGGCCATGGGGCCAGCTGACCTGTGGACACCATTCCTGGAGCCAGTAGGACCCACAGACCAGGCTCCCACTGGCAGACCTGCCCTCAGCTTTGCCTCTTGGATCTCCACCACCTTAAACACTGCCCACTGAAGAGTGCAAACAGCAGAGTGTCCATCCATGGCTGCCTTTACCAAGACAGGGAGGACACACAATAAGTAACTGCCACACAGATGAGCTGGGTGTCGACAAAGGCCATGCCTGCAGCCGCACCCTCTGTGCATTTGAAAATAAATGAGCTACCCCTGCCAAGTCTGAAGTCTGCTTTCTCCACAGGACTACCTGCCAGACTCCTATGATACACGTTTCTCATTTATTCAAAATACATGAAATTTGATGGAAACCTTCAATACATTTTTAAATATACTTTAAAGATATCTCAAAAAATATTTCAGGAAATACGTTTAAAAGATATTTTCTCTACAAATATGTATTCAATATGCATAGTCATCAATTCAGCAATCATTTAGCTAAAGCTTTCTCTGTGCCAGGCATTGTGCTAATTGCTAGGAATGCACAATGTAAAAAGTATCCCTCCTTCCCACGCACCAACATTTTATATAAATGTCTACAAATGGACACCCCGGGAAATTTGCACTGAAAGATTAGCCATCTAATCTTGACATCAAATAAATCAATTGGTTAATATCAATTGATAGGAGGAAACATGATTGTAGGAAAATACCTGTTTCTATTATTGTCTAGCTAGTGGTTCTCAATCAAATATATTCACTTGAATCACTTTGGGAGCTTTTTAGAAGTACAAATGCCAAAGCTGCACTTCAGACCCACCAAATCATCATTTCTGAGAATAGACCCCAAGAATGTGCTCTTTGAAAGTGATCCTAGTGTCATTTTGAAGCTTTTCCCTTGCTCAGTGCCACTGATCTAGATGATCTTAACAGTAGCTCAATGGCTGAGATCTGCCTTACCTAGTTATGAGTAGCTGGTTCAAAACCAGATGTCTTTATCACTTTTAAGTAGTCGCCATTAAATATGACCTCATTTAATAAGCAGGGACTATGTGGTGGGGTGGCAGGGCAATTTCAGCTAAAGGGATATCCACCGCATGACAGACACCATGAGCAAGGTGTGCAGAGCAACTAAGGACAAGGAGTGCAGCAGGTCTCAAGGGACACGAGACTGGGGATGACACCCAGTGCATAAACAGGTGCCCCACAAATAAAACGCATCCTGGACACCCAGAGAGTGCCATGGGGAGCCGCAAACCGTGTCCAAACCTTAGTCTTTAGAAAGAGGGTCTGTAGTCCACCATCAGTTCAAGAGCCAGTTGGGGCAGACCCAATTAGTGGCAGGCCCTTGTAGCAGGGAGATGGGCAAAGCAGGGGCCACCATCCCTCACACTAAAAATTTGGGACAAAAACAAAGGAATATTACTAGTGTCAGAGAAACCATTTATTTAAAGAGATTCATTGTCACACAAGAAAAGGATGAGTAATAGTGAGTGTGTATGGCACTTGTCATGAGTGCCTTAAACCCGGCACTCTATCAGTAGATGGCTACAGGTTGAGGACCTGGGTCCCAGTGAAAACAGCTCTAGAAAGGTCTTAAAAACTTTGTTTTCATCAACCAGATTCTCTGAGCTTCTGCACTGGTAACATGCTCTGATCTTCAGGACCTGATTTTTGGACATTCCAGCCATGCCATCTGCCAGTGCTATACATGCTTGAGCCAATATTAACATTAACCCCCGTCAGCATGATCACGGCCATGACAATTAGCAAAACATGCTAAACAATGCTCTCCAATAAAATTAGGTGTGAGCCACAAATGTAAGACTATTACTATTTACATTTTCTAGTAGCCACGTTAAAATAAGTAAAAGGTGAAATTAATCGTAATGTATTTTATTTAGCCCAATATACCTAAAATATTATTATTTTAGCATAACCATATGAAAAGAATTATTGATCAGATAATTTATATTCTTTTTTCAGGCTAAGTCTTTGAAATCCAGTGTGTGTTTTACACTTACAGCACACCTCAAATCAAATTAGCTACATTTCTTTTTTTTTTGAACTTTATTAAGGAATGATTTAGAACAATTGATAAATATGATTATTCATATTTAAAGTATACAACTAACTATATCTCAAGGGCTCAATAGCCACACGTGGCCAGTGGCTTCCATTCTGGACCCACAACTCTGGAGGAAGGTGACGCTTCGCCGCAGGAGGGTAACTACCCAATATTATCTCTCTGGGCTGACTTTGGAGGCTCTAAGGGTTCTGTTTTTGATTTTGTTTTTGTTTTTTTTTGAAATAAAAGCCACTTTTCCTTATTCTCTCCTCTTTAGAGGAGAGAAATCTATCACCCATGGCTTGAATGTGTTCTTCTTCAAGGTGCACAATTACTTGGGGGTAGTTCCTTTACATTTTCATAGCCTTTTACACAGAAAATTTTTTAATTAGCCAGAGCTAGTCCCATCAGGACGTCCTTGTTTGATCTCCTGGAATTTGGTGAATGAACGCCTGTGAACCCTTCCTGCGCTATCTTGGGGATGTGGCTGACGTGCTCCACAGCCCTTTAATGGGACCTTCCAGCTGCTCCGCGATGAGACCCAGCCTGTCAAGAACCTGAGACTGTAACAGCACGGTTGCTTTCGCCCATCCCGAAGTCCCTTTGCTCTCAGTGTTTGCCTCTCACGGCCATTTTTTTCAGTCCCTCCTGATGCACAAGGACCAAGGGAACACTCAGCCGTCCAACTGTGGATGGCCCACGATTTGGTGAAGAGGTTACTTTTGGGGTTTATATCTATTTCAATCATGCTTACCTTTTTCATGCCCCCCACTTTCCTTTTTATTTTTAACTGTTATTATACTTCCTAAGGAAATAACATTTCTAAAAGTATGCAGGACCCCTCTCCACTGACCTTTTTACTTTTGAAAAACAAATTGTTTGAGAAAACAGATCAGAATTCCAAACTCAAGCTTCAATAAGGAGTGGCCAGTCTGACAGTTGCTGCCATGTACAGACTTGTCTAATATTTTTTAAATCCTAAAACATAATTTGGGTGACTAATATCCCCTGGGATAGGCCAGACACTTGTCTTCTTCCAACCCCGCCCAAATTCCCAAGTGGGTCTCAAAAACATGCTGTAGAAAAGGCTGTTGCATTTGTTTTCAACATGCTAGAACCTTCAAAGCCACTCTATGTAAAAGCAAAATCCCTCCCTCCTACTGCTAGCTGGCCTTGATGCAGAGGCTTCGTGTAGACGCAGGGCCTGATGTTTCAGGCCTGGGCAGCCAGGGCTCATGAAGAAAGCAAGCCGAGCCTTCTGGCACAGCGCCATCACCAGGGAGGCATGGGACTGTCAGATTCTAAGAGGCACTCAGAAAAGAGGAGGAGGATAAATGAAAAGAAACAGAGATGGGAGTGAGTGAGGAGGACTCAGTTGGCTGAGGGAGGAGGAAGGATCTCTGTGGAGCAGCAGGGTTTACACCACAGAAAAAACGGACGGCAGGTCTTGGGCCATCCCTCCAGGATGCAAATTGCTCCCTGCAGGACGCCCTTTCTGGCTGAAGTCTTTAAAATGCTAAGTGTGGAAAAGCCTGAGAGAAGCTGGGAAGGGGAGAGGGGACACTGCTTATTCCTCAGCAGATTTCATCTCTTAAACAATGCTCAGAGCTACCCAGGGATCAGCAACTTGACATTATCCTCCTGCTCTTTAGGGTCTGTACTTCCTTCTCTCCTCCCCGTGCTGTAGGGCTCAAGACTTTAATTACAGAGAAGGTGAAGGTTTTGCATCTGCCTGGAAATCAGATCCGGCTTTTTTTTTTTCCCTTCTCTTTTAAAGTCCTGAGATTTTCCATCATTAGCCATCAGATGAATTCTTAAGGAGTTTCTTGCAAATCCCTATCTACGGGATTCTAGACACACACACACACACACACACACACACACACAAAACCACAACTTAGATTCAGGTCAGAGTAAACAGCAGGCAGCAGGCAGTACTTTACTGGCAGTGGAAATTCTGAAATCTTTTGTTCAAAGGAAAGGATTTTTTTCTGGAGTTCTTCAAGTAAGTAGCAGACAAGATGCAAGGGAAGCAGTCCTGGGTGTTAACTAGAGGGTTGGCGTCGCCTGTGGGGCTTGTGGCCGCCCCATCCCTAAGCTGCCCTGCAGGGAATGACTGTGCTGCTCTGTCCAACGCACGATCAGGCGATGATCTGAGTCGCTTGGAGGCCTCGGGGTCTGCCACCCAAGAGGGGCAGCCATAGAAGGGTCTGTGGGTAAAAGGCAGATAACTGTCGTCATGAACCTCACAGGCTCTATTTTGTGGTCAAGAAATCGTTCTATCTTTTACCTTTCAGAGACTGACAGCTGTTAGGTAGCAGCTACCTAATGATTTTAAAACACTTTATTTGGCATACTAAACCCTTGACCCAAGAAAATCACTGACAGAATTCATGGTTTTCACAGTTTACAGAAGGCCCATGCAGGAGAGGACCTTCAATCCGAGGGGTTTGCTGTGATATTTAAAAATGGGCCATCAACAGATGAATAGATTCTTTTTAATGTGGCTATCCATATGAATATTATTTAGCTGTAAAAAATAATGAAGTACTGATACATGCAATAATGCAGGGGGAGCTTGAAGCATCATGCTAAGTGAAAGAGGCCACAAAAGCCTGCCTCTCGTGTGATTTCCTCTGTATGAAATATTCCAAACGGGCAAATCCATAGAGACAGAGAGCAGATTAGTGGTTACAGGGACTGGGGAGAGAGGGAAGTAAGGAGTGACTGTTAATGAGTACAGGGACCCTTAAGGTGATGAAGGTGGTTTTGGACTAGATAGTGTGATGGTTGCACCACATTGTGAATGTATTAAAGATTACTATCGGTAAATTTTATGTATGTGAAGTTTACCATATTTTTTTTAAAAGTACCCAATGAGTGGGTAAAAAAAAAAAAGCCATCCTAACCATCATCTTAAGCAGAGGCCTTCATACCCTTAATTCCTGAGTTCAACCTTATTAAAGCCTTCCCTGAGTTAATTCACTATCAGTTTTTCCCAATCAACCCCATAGGAAATGATTTGATTAGGCGTACCAATGCCAGATAACTACTGTGCACACTGACCTTGGTCTTTATTAACCATCAGAGTGCAAGCCCAGGAAAGCCTCTCACAGAGGCAATGGAAAGCAGTTGCAGGAAGATTGTCTCAAACCAGGGAAAACTGTAAAATTCATTTCACCCTGGGAATTTTCCTCCACTGAAACACTCAAGTGGTGCAAAGGTCTGAGCTTTTCATTGTAGGACTCCTTTTGTGTAAATAAAAAGGCACATATAAACATGGAGATGGATAGGTTAGCATATGCATAAATGTTTTTCAGGACAGAAACAAAAATTCGTAAATAACGTTACCTTCGGGAAATGGATTGGGCAGGGAACTGCATTTGTTATGCTGTACTTTTTAAAGCCATTTAAGTTTTCCAATTATGCAATTACATTACTTTTATAATATGTATATATTAATATTTGCATGTAAATATAGATAATACATAAATATAATATTAAAATACCAGCCTTGTCACTTGACTTTATCAACTGGGTCTTGTGAATTTAATCATGAGAAAACTCTCAGCTGAATCCAAATCAAGAGACATTCTGCAAAACAACTCATTTGAACACTTCAGAAATGTCAATGCCATAAAGAAAAGGAAAAAGTACCGAGGAGCTGGTTCGGATTAAAAGAGGCTGAAGAGACTTGACAATAAATGCAAAGCTTGAGTAGTGATTGGATCTTGGATCAGAATTTTTCTACACATCCTATAAAGGACAATATGGGGACAAGCGGGAAATTTTAATTTGGACTGCATAGTGGGTAATGGTACTCTATCAAAGGGGTGAAATCTTAGCATGTGTACAATGAATTTGTGTGTATGTGCATGTGTATGTGTGTGTGTGGAGAAAGAGGGAGAGATAAAGCAAATATGGATTTCTTTGAATTTTTACTTAATAACTGTCTTTAAGAAGAAAAGAGAAAAAGAAATTCTGATTTTTATTATACTAGTTGCAGCAATAATGGGAAGTTTAAGTTCTGAGCCACCAAGCAGAATTTTCAGTACAGTCCCCCTTACCCTTAATTACAAAACTGACATTCCCAACAGGTCAATCTCTGCCTAGGCAGAAACAAGTCACTTAAAGAGCTTTTGCCAAAAGAGCTATATTTTATAAGCCCACCAGATTCCCTTTCTTTTCACCCCATTTATCCTTCACATTCTTACATGCACCAGTGCATGCACACACTTTTTACTCTACATACCACTGATGTTGCATGGGGTTGATTTGACCTATACTACATTCAACCCCCTGCAGTTATTAGCCTCATTATAAAATACATCTCTGGCTGTTAATTTCAGGTCTGTCTTTATGTGTTATGTTCATTTTTCCAAATACTTAACCTCTGTAAATCTCAGTTGTTGAATCTCTAAAACGGGGTGATAACAATCATTGTCACTCTATAGGGCTGTTCCCAGAGTTCATAAGATTGTGCATGCATAGTGCCTAGCACTCCATAAAGAAGAGTGTAATTACTTTTTAAAAGTCTGTTGTTTTGAAGGGTCTGACTCTAATGTATTAAAATCAGAGATCATTTTAAGAAATCACCTAAATCATAAAAAAGAACTATTTAGTGGGAGATTTAATTTTTCCTGAATCATTCACTATGAGCAAAATCCTTGAAAAATGATATATTTAAAGGGCAAACTTATTACACAATGACACTTCCAAGGTTTATTATTCCAAGTATTTAACTACTTATCTCTTCAATTTTAACACAAAGCTAATCATTAATATTATCATATTCTAGAAATAATTATTTTAAAAGCTTTTGCTGTAAGAGCTGAAGCCAACCTGGCTATTCTGGGTACCGAAAGAGGTAAAAGTGTTTATTTTTTTTTTAGGACTGACATGAAAGAGATAGATTTTTGATGCCAAGAAATCACTTAGCATTCACATGACTTCAACTTCACAGTGTCTTGGAATATGTTTATCCTTAATCAAAAATCTTCCTACAGGCAAAATGCCAACACCTTCTCCTCCCTTGTACCTTCCCTCACAAAGCCCAAGAGAAGTTAAAGACAAGGTCATGACCTACCACTTATGAGCCATGCAAGCAAACACTTTGGGATGTCATAAACTACCACGAGCTATAACCACTTCGAGTCCATTTCTTCTGATCGGCTCTTTCCTGGGGGAAAATACTGTATCTATCTTTCTGGTAGAGAATCTGAGGCTCAGAAGTGGAATGAAAAGGCTGAGATCAGAATGACCATTAAGATAAAAATCACTGAAATCTCCAAGCTTGGGCCCTAGTGCCCATCACTGATTGTGTGAAATATGAAGGGGCAGTAAAGGATTAACACACTTTCAAAACAGCGTTTTAACCAAATTTCAACTTGTGGGGCAGGGGGAGGGGATTTTTTTCAATCAACCCTAAGTTCAGCACAAACGGAGACAAAAAATTTTGCATGTTTGAACCACTGTGTAATAAACATTAACTTAGTGAAAAGTATTTCTATAAGATTTACTATGATCTTAACCATAGAAAAATGCTAGGCCTTATTTTCAGTGCTTTATAAATGTTAACTATCAATTCTTATAATAGTCTTATGTCACAATCCCATTCATAGATGAGGAGGCTATGGTGTGGGGAGATTAAGTGACCTGCCAGAAGTCACGTAATGGCCCCTAAAAGAACTGCAGAATACTAAATGGATACTATTTCTGTTAGAAAAAAAAGAAGTTTTTAATGTGTGTCGGGATGGAGGACAGTGCAGGGGGATCTGATGTAAATGTATAGAAAGAGTCCTAGACAGATACACTTCGATCACTGCTGGGGATTACCTCTGGCGAGGAGATAGTGTGGTGGGGGAAATGCCCTTTTTACTTCTCTATCACTTGCATATTTTATAATGAGGACATTTCAGGTACTAACATTCATAATTTTTTCCTTAGAAAAAAATTTTAAAAAGTGCCAGTTCTAGCAGAGCAACCACAGAAATAAGCTTATCCTCCTTTGAAGGCACATAAAACTCCACTGGTAATTTATTGTTGCAGTAATCTCCATCAAAATTTTTAAACAAACGTTTCCTGCACACCTACCAGGCAACATGCTGCATGCTACTTCACTGCAGCTCCACAAAAGCCCCATAAGGGATAAATGCAAATTTTTATTTCAGATTTTTTAAAAAGTATCTGGGGGCACTTGTGTTATGAAAATAGAGTAATTTATGGAGCACTTTCTTCATACATCTTTTACCTTCTCATCCTACAATGTGAAATAGGAAGCTCACGAGATTACTATTCCGAGTTTATACAGGTGGAATCTAAAGCTCAAAAAGAATAAATAACTCACCCAAGATCCCAAGTGATTAGGAGTGAAAACTAGAAATAAGAATCAGGTCTCCTGACTCTCAACTTCATGTTCCTGCTGGGAGAACATTGCCCAACTGTCCCACTCACGTCTGCCGTCCTAATGCCAACACTTGTTTGCAGGGTGATCGGATATGAACTCTGAAAGAGGCCTTAGGATCATCCAACTCAGTGGCCCTCAATCCTAGCTATGCAACGGAAGTGCCTGGAGAACGTAAAACATATCCATGCCTGCGTCTGACCCCATTAGACCAATTAAATCAGAATCCACATGGGTAGATTATTCTGTGAATACTCTTCAGAGACTCTAATGCGTAGTTTGAATTGAGAACCAGAAATTTTAGCTTTAGGCAGGCAAATGGCTGTTATTTGAAACATTGACTACAATTTTGTTGAAAGTGGTAGGAAAGGGCTGTCTGGGAAGGACCTTGAACTGGCACCTGGGCTCTGAAGCAGAGAGTGCTGTGAGCCATGGGCAGCATCTGCCGCGGGCGCAGGACGGGCACACAGTACATGAGTGGTGTGCCAGCTGATTCTGATCTAGGAAGAAACCAAGGCCAGAGAGAGCTTACTGATTTACCACAGGACCCAAACTAGCTAGTGGCAGAGCCAGACTAAAACCAGGTTTCCTAATGTCTAGTTCAACCTTTCATTTTATTTAACTCCCAAACTGAGTAGCTCCCACACGGATTCATGGCCACCAGGAACTGTCAGACCCGCCCTGGGATCAGCCTGACATGGCAGCCACCACACACCGGCTGCTGTGGACGCCTGCATCCTGCAGCACTCCCAGCAGAGCGCAGAGGCCCCCGGAACAGGGCTGGCCACAGTGCCCGGTGAACTCCAGGCACTCCCGCGCTGCCTGCTTGGCACCATTCAGACAGGTCTTAAACAGCAGCGGAGAGACAGGGGTAAGGCTGAGCCTGGGACTGGGAGCTACGGCCACAGCTTCAGTTCAGGACCAAGACAGGAGAGGCTGCTCTGGAGTGTGCCTGGAACGGCCTCCTGCCATGCCCCCAGCACATTGCTCTGGCATCCAAATCACTGCCTGTCTTAGAGCCTGTAGGGGTGTGACTCACTCGTGTGTGTGTGTGTGTGTGTGTGTGTGTGTGTGACTCAGGGACCTGTCAGAAAGGCCCTGTGAGTCACCCACTTCCGGACAGCACACTGTGGAGACAGCTTCAGGATGCACAAGAGCACAGGAAAACAGCCTCTTGGCCAGGAGTAGATTATGTTTGCAGGAAACTGGTTACTTTTAATATAAATACCCCCACACATGGAGCACCCGAGCTAAGAGCCCACAAGCTTAGTGTCTCCTCATTGAGACAATGCTGTCCAAACAGGTTTAAAAAAATTTTTTTTTATTGTGGCAAAATGTACATAACATAAAATTTACCATTTTAACCGTTAAGTGGACAGACAGTTCACTGGCATTAAGAACATTCACACTGTTGTGCAGTCATCATCACTGTCCATCTCCAGAACCTTTTCATCTCCTCAAACTGCAACTGTCCCCGTTAAACACTAAATGTCCATTCCCTCCTCCCCTCTGGTAACCACCATACTGTGGTTTCTGTCTCTATGAATTTGACCAAACTGTCAATGTTTTACTGCATTCATTATCACTTCATTTTAATCATATTTTAATGGAAAAAAATGGGTAATGCTTTGGCTTCTTGGTGTCTTTCTTTCAGTATCTCTTAAACCTAAATGGAAATGATTCTGTGGAGTTTCTGTTCCTACTGGTTAGCTATAGAGAGAGGCAGCGAGGCCAGGGGTGCTCCAACTGAGCAAAAAAGCTTCAGAGTGCCAACTCCCTCACACCGTGGTTGCTTATACAAAGGAATCTAGTTTACCACAACTCAGGACTCTCCCCAGGGTAACAGTGAGTAACAGCGGCTTTGAAAAGCAGCATATGAGACACATCACATCCATAGGGCTCCCTTTCTTAGCAATTTCTTAGCAAAACCAGTGGAAGAAAAGCAGGCCAAGCAATGAGCATTGATGTCTTTGGCCCAGACACTTAAGTGGTTCCTAATACTCTGCCTCAAAGTGCATCTGGTGACCACCTCTGGCTCTGCATACTTCTGCAGGAAGGGGCGGCCCCGCCTACAAGCACTGCAGCTGCTTCCACTTGCTGTCCCAGGAGGAACCTCATAAGCACACTTCCTGCCCCTGGCCACTGGTCTCAGGGCCAGCATGGACAACCCCAGTGCATAAGCTTGGGAGAATCAAAAGAGGTTTGTTTCTAAGCAGCCCTTGTAAGCAAGTGTAAGCAAAAGTTCTTAACCTGGGGACCATGGACATCCCACCCCATGGCCACCATGACCCAAAGAAAGTCAAGAATCTCAGACCTTTGTAAGAAATACAAAGACAGGACTTCCGGGAAGATGGCGGTGTGAGCAGGGCAGCAGAAATCTCCTCCCAACACTATATTTATCTACGAAAACACAGAAAATACATCTATTCCTAAAAGAGAGACGAGAATACACAGGAAAGCGCACAGCGTGCAGCTACACCCGAGAGGACTCGGCACCCCAAGAGGCGGGTAAGATACGGAGCCGCGACCCGGCGGGACCCGAGCCCTCCCCCACCCCAGCGCACCGGCGGGAGGAGAGGATTCAGAGCCGGGAGGGAGTGGAAGTACACCCCGCGAAGTAGCCAGCCCCGGTGATCTGCGCGGGGAGCGCTGACCCACATTGCGCAGTGCAGCGGAGATTGGAGAGACAGAGGGGCAGGATCTGAGCAGGGAACGCGCCAGGGTGCTTGCAGCTGGCTCCCGGGAAGGAAAAAAAGAAAAAGAAAAGCGTGCGCTTTCTTCAGTGGTCTTAAAGAGACAGGAGCCCAGTGGAGGAGCCGGATCGCCCCAGCACACTCAGCCCAGCAGGCTGGGAGTCCTGGGGAGTTTCAGACGCCTTAGCTGGCGACTGAGGAAGCGTAGCCATACTTAACACTTCTCACTGAGATCAACAGCCTCCTATTCGTTCCCAACCCTGCCCCAGCGATAAAGGGCCCTGAGGAGCGGCACAGTCACAGCTGTGGAATAGTGGGGCAATAGCGCCACCTAGAGCATTCCCACAGAATCTATGTCCGGTGGGCATTTTTTTTTGTTTTTTTTGTTTTTTGTTTTGTTTTTGTTTTTTCTTTTCTTTCTTTTTTTCTTTTTTTTTCTCTTTTTTTTTCTTCTCTTTTTAAAGTCTTAAAGAGCCCAGCTGACATACGTGGCAACTATCAGTGACCAATTATACAGCCATGAAAAGACAGAGGAATATGGTTCAGACCAAAATCAACCAGACAACCCCAGAGAGGGAGTCTGAAGGGATGGAAATGCACAGCCTCCCTGAAAAAGAATTCAGAATGAAAGTCATAACCATGCTGATGGACCTACAGAGAAATGTGCAAGAGCTGAGGGAGGAAGTGAGGGAACTGAGGAAAGACAATACAGAAATCAGACAAGCGATCGACGGGCTTAACAGCAGAATGGATGAGATGCAAGAGACTGTTAATGGAATAGAAAACAGAGAACAGGAGTACAGAGCAGCTGAGGCAGAGAGAGATAAAAGGATTTCTAGGAATGAAAGAATATTAAGAGAACTGTGTGACCAATCCAAACGGAACAATATTCGCATTATAGGAGTACCAGAGGAAGAAGAGAGAGAAAAAGGGATAGAAAGTGTCTTTGAAGAAATAATTGCTGAAAACTTTCCCTCGCTGGGGAAGGAAGTAGTCTCGCAGTCCACCGAAGCTCATAGAGCTCCCAACACAAGGGACCCAAGGAAGACAACACCAAGACACATAATAATTAAGATGGCAAAGATCAAAGATAAAGACAGGGTATTAAAGGCAGCTAGAGAGAGAAAAAAGATCACCTACAAAGGAAAACCCATCAGACTATCATCAGACTTCTCAACAGAAACCTTACAGGCCAGAAGAGAATGGCATGATATATTTAACGTTATGAAACAGAAGAGCCTCGAACCAAGAATATTGTATCCAGCACGATTATCATTTAAATATGATGGAGGGATTAAACAATTTCCAGACAAACGAAAGTTGAGAGAGTTTGCCTCTCATAAACCACCACTACAGGATATCTTAAATGGACTGCTCTAGATGGAAGCACACCTAAGGCTAAAAAGATGTCACCAGAGAAAATAAAATCATAGCAAAGAAAGAAGACCATCCAAATTCTAACTAAAGGCAAAGAATAAAACACCTATTATAGAAAGAATGGAGGAAGAAGAATAAGAAGGGAGAGAAAGAAAGAAACATCAGACTGTGTTTACAATAACTTAACAAGAAAGTTAAGTTAGATTGTTAGATAGTAAAGAAGCAACCCTTGAACCCTTGGTAACCACAAATCTAAAGCCAGCAATGGCAATAAGTACATACCTGTCAATAATCACCCTAAATGTAAATGGACTGAATGCACCAATTAAAAGACACAGAGTAACAGAATGGATAAAAAAGCAAGACCCATCTATATGCTGCCTACAAGAAACTCACCTCAAATCCAAAGATATACACAGACTAAAAGTGAAGGGATGGAAAAAGATATTTCATGCAAACAACAAAGAGAAAAAAGCAGGTGTTGCAGTACTTGTATCAGACAAAATAGACTTCAAAACGAAGAAAGTAGCAAAGATAAAGAAGGACATTACATAATGATAAAGGGGTCAGTCCAAAAAGAAGATATAACCATTATAAATATATATGCACCCAACACAGGAGCGCCAGCATATGTGAGACAAATACTAACAGAATTAAAGGAGGAAATAGACAGCAATGCATTCATCTTAGGAGACTTCAACACACCACTCACTCCAGAGGACAGATCAACCAGACAGAAAATAAGTAAAGACACAGAGGCACTGAACAACACACTAGAACAGATGGACCTAACAGACATCTACAGAACTCTACACCCAAAAGCAACAGGATACACATTCTTCTCAAGTGCACATGGAACATTTTCCAGAATAGACCACATACTAGGCCACAAAAAGAACCTCAGTAATTTCAAAAATATTGAAATCCTACCAACCAACTTCTCAGATCACCAAGGTATAAAACTAGAAATAAATTTTAGAAAGAAATCAAAAAGGCTCACAAATACATGGAGACTTAACAACACTCTCCTAATTAATCAATGGGTTAACGACCAAATCAAAACAGAAATCAAAGAATATATGGAGACTAATGACAACAATAACACAAAGCCACAACTTCTGTGGGACGCAGCAAAGGCAGTTCTAAGAGGAAAGTATATTGCAATCCAGGCCTATTTAAAGAAGGAAGAACATTCCCAAATGAATAGTCTAAAGACACAATTACTGAAATTGGAAAAAGAAGAACAAATGAGGCCCAAAGTCACCAGAAGGAGGGACATAATAAAGATTAGAGAAGAAATAAATAAAATTGAGAAGAATAAAACAATAGAAAAAATCAATAAAACCAAGAGCTGGTTCTTTGAAAAAATAAACAAAAAAAGATAAACCCCTAGGCAGATTCATTAAGAGAAAAAGAGAATCTACACACATAAACACAATCAGAAATGAGAAGGAAAAATCACGACGGACCCCACAGAAATACAAATAATCATAAGAGAATATTATGAGAATCTATATGCTAACAAGCTGGAAAACATAGAAGAAATGGACAACTTCTTAGAAAAATACAACCTTCCAAGACTGACCAAGCAAGAAACAGAAAAACTACACAGACCAATCACCAGTGACGAAATCGAATTGGTAATCAAAAAACTACCCAAGAACAAAACCCCTGGGCCTGATGGATTCACCTCTGAATTCTACCAGACATATAGAGAAGAAATAACACCGATTCTCCTTAAAGTTTTCCAAAAAATAGAAGAGGAGGGAATACTTCCAAACTCATTCTATGAAGCCAGCATCACTCTAATACCAAAACCGGGCAAAGACCTCACCAAAAAAGAAAATTACAGACCAATATCCCTGATGAACGTAGATGCAAAAATACTCAACAAAATATTAGCAAATCGAATTCAAAAATACATCAAGAGGATCATAAACCATGATCAAGTGGGATTCATCCCAGGGATGCAAGGATGGTACAACATTCGAAAATCCATCAACATCATCCACCACATCAACAAAAAGAAGAACAAAAACCACATGATCATCTCCATAGATGCTGAAAAAGCATTTGACAAAATTCAGCATCCATTCCTGATTAAAACTCTCAACAAAATGGGTATAGACGGCAAGTACCGCAACATCATAAAGGCTATATATGACAAACCCACAGCTAACATCGTACTTAACGGCGAGACACTGAAAGCTTTTCATCTAAGATCAGGAACAAGACAGGGATGCCCACTCTCTCCACTGTTATTCAACATAGTACTGGAGGTCCTAGCCACGGCAATTAGACAAAACAAAGACATACAAGGCATCCAGATTGGTAAAGAAGAAGTCAAATTGTCACTATTTGCAGATGACATGATACTGTACATAAAAAACCCTAAAGATTCCATTCCAAAACTACTAGAACTAATATCTGAATTCAGCAAAGTTGCAGGATACAAAATTAACACACAGAAATCTGTTGCTTTCCTACACACTAATGATGAACTAACAGAAAGAGAAATCAGAAAAACAATTCCATTCACAATTGCATCAAAAAGAATAAAATACCTAGGAATAAACCTAACGAAGGAAGTGAAAGACCTGTACTCTGAAAACTACAAGACACTCCTAAGAGAAATTAAAGAGGACACTAACAAATGGAAATGCATCCCATGCTCTTGGCTAGGAAGAATAAATATTGTCAAAATGGCTATACTACCTAAAGCAATCTACAGATTCAATGCAATCCCTATCAAACTACCAACAGCTTTCTTCAATGAACTGGAACAAATAATTCTAAAATTCATATGGAACCACAAAAGACCCCGAATAGCCAAAGCAATCCTGAGAAGGAGGAATAAAACAGGGGGAATTACACTCCTGACTTCAAGCTCTACTACAAAGCCACAGTAATCAAGACAATTTGGTATTGGCACAAAAACAGACCCACAGACCAGTGGAACAGAATAGAAAATCCAAACATTAACCCAAACATATACAGTCAATTAATATTTGATAAAAGTGCCTTGGATATACAATGGGGAGATGACAGCCTCTTCAGCAGCTGGTGTTGGAAAAACTGGACAGCTACATGTAAGAGAATGAAACTGGACTACTGTCTAGCCCCATACACAAAGGTAAACTCAAGGTGGATCAAAGACTTGAATGTAAGTCATGAAACCATAAAACTCTTAGAAAAAAACATAGGCAAAATCTCTTGGACATAAACATGAGCAACTTCTTCATGAACATATCTCCCCGGGCAAGGGAAACAAAAGCAAAAATGAACAAGTGGGACTATATCAAGCTGAAAAGCTTCTGTACAGCAAAGGACACCATCAGTAGAACAAAAGACATCCTACAGTATGGGAGAATATATTCATAAAAAACGTATCTGATAAAGGGTTGACATCCAAAATATATAAAGAACTCATGCACCTTCACAAACAGAAAGCAAATAATCCAATTAAGAAATGGGCAGAGGACATGAATAGACACTTCTCCAAAGAAGAAATTCAGATGGCCAACAGGCACATGAAAAGATGCTCCACATCGCTAATCATCAGAGAAATGCAGATTAAAACCACAATGAGATATCACCTCACACCAGTGAGGATGGCCAACATCCAAAACACAAACAACAACAAATGTTGGCGAGGATGTGGAGAAAAGGGAACCCTCCTACACTGCTGGTGGGACTGCAAATTAGTTCAACCATTGTGGAAAGCAGTATGGAGGTTCCTCAAAAAACTCAAAATAGAAATACCATTTGACCCAGGAATTCCACTCCTAGGAATTTACCCTAAGAATGCAGCAGCCCAATTTGAAAAGGACAGATGCACCCCTATGTTTATTGCAGCACTATTTACAATAGCCAAGAAATGGAAGCAACCTAAGTGTCCATCAGTAGATGAATGGATAAAGAAGATGTGGTACATATACACAATGGAATATTATTCAGCCATAAGAAGAAAACAAATCCTACCATTTGCAACAACATGGATGGAGCTAGAGGGTATTATGCTCAGTGAAATAAGCCAAGCCGAAAAGACAAGTATCAAATGATTTCACTCATATGTGGAGTATAAGAACAAAGAAAAAAACTGAAGGAACAAAACAGCAGCAGACTCACAGAACCCAAGAACGGACTAATAGTTACCAAAGGGAAAGGGACTGGGGAAAATGGGCGGGAAGGAGGGATAAGAGGGAAAAAGGGGCATTACGATTAGCAGATGTAATGTTGGGGGGGGCACGGGGAGGGCAGTACAAGTCAGAGAAGACAAGTAGTGATTCTATAGCATCTCACTACGCTGATGGACAGTGACTGTAATAGGGTTGGTGGGGGGACCTGATGAAGGGGTAGTTTAATAATCGTAATATTGCACATGTAATTGTAAATTAATGATAATAAAATAAATTATATTAAAAAAAAAGAAATACAAAGACATACAAAAGGTGTGATCCCTTCCTCCAAGGAGTTCACAAGCTGGTTAGGAAGCTAGGACTCAGAGCCCAGGTCTCCACCAAGGCAAGACTTCCCACAGGCCCTGGCATTCATACTTGCTGGGGGAAAGTGCCAGCAGAGTTGGGTTCTTCTGGGAAGAAAGGCTTCTGGAGGCGGTTGAGTTCTGGGACTCTCAGGACTCAGTTCTTTTAAAACATGCAGCCTTTCTGGAGTACAGTCACATCTGACAGTTTTTGATTTTTCCGATCTTTGATCTCTTTGAAGCAGGCTTCAACCACATGCTGCCAAACCCTTGAGTCGCTGGTCAGTGAGAGGAGATGCACCCCCCACCGAGCACTCAGCACCAGCCAATTTCCTGGGGACCAGAGGCACTGTCGGAGTCCTTGCCCGCTGACTCACTTCCACACCTTGTTGGTCTCCACCCACGAAACAATGTGCAGAAGCATTTCAAACAGCTCGTACCGAACGGCCTCCCTAACATCCCAAAACAGGTACAAAGGAAATTAATGGTTTCCCTCAGAGGCTTTTATTTATACAAATGTAAAAACCCCTATAAATACCTTCCCAGATTTGCAGACCTCCTTCTGCATGCTTTTTTTTTTCCTCCTATGGTTTAGAGTAAAAGAACAGGAACTTTGCAAAATAGCACTCCTTTAGTAACACAGGAGAGTTGATAATCTGGTGGCAAACTGAACTGCAGTAAGAGAACAACAGGTATGGTGTCAGGACACACACTACAGCCAGTGACCTTTTCAAAATTAAATATGATCATGTCCCATGCACACCTCCCCCTACAACCCCCCTCCATAAAAATCTTGTATTGCTTAGGACAAAGGCCTACTTCTTTAATGGGGCCCACAGGGCTTGCTTGTCAGTGCCTGGTGCCTCTCCAGCCTCACTTCACAACCTTCTCTCACTGCCTCACAGGTATACCCCCTCTTTTTATAGCTCTGCAGTTGTATCACTCTCCCCCCAGTCTCCAAATCTTTATGCATGCCTGTGGGTAAGACTATAATATTCCAGAATCTCTCCCCTGGCTTTAGCACATCTACATATGAACAGCCGTTCCTAAGGGGTGGGGAGTAGTTCATCTCCATATCAATGGGTAGTTACCTGGGCGACCAAGGGCTTATCTGAACCTAAGGTGTTGGGAGGAGGTGTCGCTTGCTTCTGCCAGAGCAAGAGAGAGAGAACCACCCCAGACCAGTTTGTAAGCAATAAACAGGTTTTAAACTTTATTTTTCCCTTTGACTGATTTCAGTTTCAGCTAGGTATTTTGCCCCAGGATTTCCTCTCCCTGGAGTTACAATGCCATTCCTCCTTGGCCCTTCCTGCTCAGTCCTTCATCTAGCCTTCTTTAGACCTCAACACAAACTTCACATGCTCAGAGCAACAGTCACCAGCCTCCCCATCTCTCCGTTATTCTCTCTATAGCCTCATCATCATGTGCCATTTCCTCATGTGCTAAATGAGGCTACCATTTCTGACCCGACCTGCAGGTCAGCAAACGTAAAACCCCCGGCCGCGGGGTTCGCCAACTGGGACCTAAGGAAGGGGTGCGCGAATGAGGGACAGAAGACAGAGAGAATGGAGACAAGACAGGCTTTCTGGTCAAGTCTCGTTTAGAGCAGGTTAGAGCAGAGAATATATAGACATTACAGGGTGTGGTCTTTTCTGATTGGTTGCCCACTATGCTAATGAAGCAACCTGCAAAGTCCAATCACGCACCGAGTTGTGCACATGCGCAGTTGCCTCTGACGGAAGAGAAGGACCGGAGTGAGAACATTTGGCGGGAAAATGTGGTGCGAAAGTGATCAACAAGAAGTAAACAACAAGATGGAGTCTTTAAAACAAAATGGAGTCTTGTTTTTGTTCCCTATGGCTCCCAACACATTTCTCCTGTCACTTTTCAGACTTCCTGTGAACATTAAGTGAGTACAGTATGGGATGGCAAATACAGAATAGATGTCTATTGCAATTTTCTAGTGTGCCTTCCTGTACTGCAGAGGCTGGAAAGATAAAACCTAGTTTCTAGACTCCCTTGCAGCTATGTTTCCAGTTGTTATTTGGGTTCCACAAATCAGGTATCCTTGCACAAGGCTTGAATTTAGAAAGTTAAGAATGGAGAGGGTGGGCATGAGGTAAGCATTCTGCTAATAAAGTTCAAAACTGGAGTCACATGGTGCTGGATCCCCAAATTATAATGAAGGTCATATATTTTTGGAGCCAAGATTTCTGGTTGTGGCTTTCTGACTGTGTCAGATGTAGGTGCTCTCTAGGCAGGCCAGTTCTGGGATACAGCTCTGAGAATTCCTGGAAGCCTGCTCACTGTAAGCAGCTAATTCTTTATATTAAATCTCTTCTGCTTAAACTGCTAAATTGGTTCTGTTACTGCACTGAACCCTGTCTGCTATATATGGGAAAGGGCTTCTAGAACTATAAACTGCTATGGAAACATGACTTGTGGTTATCCATCAAGGCCCCAGAGCTGCCATCAGGAATGAGGCCATAGGAATAGCCATTGGCCATGGAATATGCAATTTCAGGAAGAGAAGATAAGTGGCCACAGTCTCCCAGGACCAATGGTCATTTAAACCAGAATCCACACCTGAAACAAGGGGGTATCTCTAAATGGTGTTTTGGAATTTTGCTTCCCCTCCATAGTCTTGTTCTTCCCTACCTGGAAAACAGGAACAGCCTGGAGTTTGTGGCATTGGGAGCGGTTTTCTAAGGCTGAGCATGTCCAGGAAGGGCCAACGTTCCTTTATCAGGTGGAAATCTCATGAGTCATTTAAAATGGCTCATACATACCTCTCTCACTTTGGCAGTCTATCCTGTATCCTTAATGCTTGCTCATTCTGGAGTCATTCCCAACTCAGGGAGGGAGGAGGAGAGAAGCTACTGGCTTTGGGAGCCGCTAGCTCCTCTCACATTTTTCACTCCTCAAGGCAGACCATTTCAGCACCTGGTCGTGCAAGGCCTGACTGAGACTACCGGGGTGAGTCCCGACAGGATAAGAGCACGGAGGTCTTGCTTCTTCAGCACATTTTTTCCCCAGCTGTCTACAAACTCTGGCTCAGCTACAGAGAACTCAGCTGGAACGCCCCGGGTGTGGCATTCATGAGCCTGCGTGGAAGACCTGAAGCTCAGAGGGAGAGTGGGTGAGACGGAACAAACATCACCTAAAGCAGCCTTAGGGCCTCTGATTATTTCCCCATCTTATTTTACCACTCCTCAAAGGCTTGTGGCAATCACCTACCAGGATGAAAGTGTCTCAGCTAAAGAAGCCAGCGGGAAAGAGACACAGGACAGATTAAATACCCAGAGCACTGGTGATGTAACTCAAGAGAAGAGGCAGGGAGGGAGAAAGACTAAATCACTACCAGTTAAAATTGGGTTTCTTGTTGGTCTGTGTAAAAATGAACTTACATCCCCGCTGGATGGGAAAAGTCCCTTTTTGATGGACTGGGGAGCTCATCTGTGTTCCAGGTGAGACTGGATGCCCTGGGAGCAATGCTGGGGAGTCCCTCCTCAGACAGAGCTCAGGGCCTTTGGGAAAGGGACAGCCAAGCTGCAGGATCCCCCAAGTCCACGTTAGTTTCCTCTAGAGCACCTCCAGCCATATTTGTTTACATGCTGGGCTTCTTGAATGATTTCATTTGAAGAAAGGAATATAGTGGGTTTTTAAAAAAGAGACAGCTGGAAGGCTGGGTATCAGGGAGCATGGTTCTACCACTAGTTTTCTGGGCAACCCTAGCAAGCTTTTCACCCCTCTGGGCTTTAGCTTCCTCATCTGGACACAGAAGTACCAGCTTCATAAGGTAATTGCAAGAGTTCTATGGGAGAAGGTACCCCATGCCTGCCTGCAGCATATTATTACCAAGAGGTCTCCTAGAAATAACTCAACCTAAAAGACAGTTAAGCAAATATTAATTTGAATCAGGGACAGTAGCCTAGAATTAGAGGGTATAGTCCTCAGGGACCCCCTGCTGTGTTCTAGAAGGAAGGGACAACACATAAAATGGGAAGAGCTATCGAGCTAACAATCCATGAGCCATTGAGCACAACATTCCACTGCTCTAGACTCATGAACAACAGAACAGCATGGAGGTGAAGATCAGAGGCTCCCCACAACTTAGCCAAGGGGCCAGTTCAGGTCAGCCCCCGAGGGGCTCCTGCACTGCACAGAGACGCAGAGCATCTCAGCTCCTAGGGGCACCTGGGCCTTGGCAGGCGTCATGGGCAGTGGATTTCCAGAGCCTCTGTTTGCGTGGGGCCCCGCAGGGCTCCTCACCATTGGCCAAAGTCAATGCAGGATGGCGAGGACAGTGTTCAGGCAACACATGGGCCACCCTGGAGACTTTCAGAAACAACATGGGTGACCTCAAGGGAGGCAGAAGGACCTGCCTCAGCAGGTGAGGACAAAGGCTAAGAAATACAGTACTGGTTATTACCTTTTCATGAACACCCCACATGACTGTGGTCTGTCAAACCCTGGTTAACAAACACAGGATGAAGGTAACAGTTTAAAACAAGAATATAAGAAACGGGTTAAAATTGCTTCACCTTCACCAGCTTACACAGATTTAAGTACGATTCTGCACAGAGTAAGAGAAGAACGATTTCCGCACAGGTAGCTGGGGAAGCGGTTCAGAGGGGTGAGTTCTGCCTGGGCCTTGAAGGCTGAGAAGTGTCGAAAAGCTTCCAAGCAAAGCAAGCAGCAGAGCAGACAGCATACAGGCAGAAACATGGGAGGCACTCTTGGGAAGAGTTAGAGGCCAGAAAATCAGTTGTGTAATCATGGAGCTACCAGTCAGAGAGAACAGACCCCGCTAAGAGGGCCTCCTTCCAGAGCCGCTTCAGAGCAGGGACCGCAAGGCAGGATTCCCGGCACTGAATCCTCTCAGCTCTGCAGGCACTTCTGTTCCTGGTAAGCAAAATGAGGACAGTGATAACTCTCCATTTGCCTCTAACTATAAGTTATTTGAGAAAATTCAGGTGCTGATATCTAGAAAAATGTCTTCAGAGGATAAAATAGATAAAATTCTATAACTGGTTTTCTAAAATGTTTCCACGCATTTCTAGGCAGTACAGTCGCAGACAGACCCTTTGAGACTCTGGAAAAGTTATGGACGTTGATCATGAAAAACAACTCCCCATATTCACATAACTCAAAAAAAGTTACATACAATTTTCAGGATTCCCAGAATCCTGAAGTTTATCCTAGGTCCCTTAAGATCCATTATTCTCAGGTAGAGAAACGCCTGATTTAGAGAGACTAACAACCCTTTACAATACTTTTTTTTTTTTGCCATTAGATATGCCAGTATCCTGAACAGAATAATCAGAAGTATCCTCAGACATTTCTACTATCAGGTAATAAGATGAGGAGGCTGAGAACACACACTTTGGAGTCAAGCAGGCTGAGGTTCTAATTCCAGTTCTGCACAATCTGTGCAACATCCAACAAGTAATGCAAAATAATCTGAGGTAATCTGACCATTCAGCAACTGCTCTGGTGTCAGGGGACTGCCACTCTTAGAGGTGGGTGGGAGCTTACATCTCCCACAGTAATCTACCCACAGTGTTATGTTTCAGTGGAAGCAACTCAGACACACAGACATTCCTGGCCCAGACAGAAGCAGTCATATGGCCTGTTCTGATAAAGGTGCATGATGTCCCTAGATGCACCTTCAAAATGTTTGCATTGATGCTTCACTCAAAGCAAACTCAACCGTTCTTCGGAAGTCAGGACCAGCCAGTCTTCTCGTGGACCCAGGGACAGACCTTCCATTCATTACACAGGGGATGGAGGGGAGGTCCCAGAAGTGTCAGGACACCGAGTTTGCCAGACCAGCTCTTTTACCTTGTTCCACCTTGTTCCTACAAGGGTGGAAATGACTGTGCAGTCTGTCTCTCCTACAGGCCTCTTCATGCCACTCATTTCACCAATGGAAACCTATTTCTAATATCTCTTCCACAAATCGACAGGTCTGATGAAGATATAATGATATTTGAAGCCCCTGCAGGTAGCCACCTTTGAAGAGTGGATTTCTGATGGAGCACTTTAGATGTTAACTAACCACCTCAGGGGTTGGGTTGATGAAATTTATCTCACATACACAAATGCATCACACTGTTTATAACGAAGTTATAAAAATGAATCACAGACAACAGAAGAAAGTTATTTGACTTTCTGAGTCTTAGTTGACTCACCTCCATAATGGGAACAAAAATACCTACTTCACTGTATTCTCTTAAGAAATAAGTGAAATACCAATAATAATAGCTAATACTTAAGAAGCACCAAGTGTTGCCAGCCGTACTGCTAAGTACTTTATGTGGATTACCACATTCCATGCTAACAACCTTGTGTATGAAGGAGGCGTTCCTCGGTCTCCTGTTTACAGATGAAGAACCAAAAATGAGAGTTTAAGTGGTAACTAGGTCAAGAAAAAGAATATTTAAGAACCTACTGTTGTTTGGCATTTAGTCACTGCTTGGCAAATGGCAGCTACTGTGCTTATTATAAAAGTGATGAGCGGTTATGTTTGTTCCTAGAAATTTGGCTTTGAACTTGATGAAAAATATTGCATATTTTAAATGATGATGCTTGAAATTCAGATCTATAAATAGCCTCTTGGAGGGGTTAATTTACTTAATTTTAGGATGGTTCTTCAGTAGTATCTCAACCACCTTCTCGCCAAAAACCATCCTTTATGTTCCCAAATAAACTTCAGGTTATTTATTAAAGTATAGTGAAAAATCATGCCCACAGGATATCAGGAGACCCAGGCATGTTGTCTTTTGCCATGGCGCTGTCCACCCCAGGCTCTGCTCACACTGTGATATTCTAAAGACTCAGTTTCCTTGTGTGTGTAACAGGTAACAGGATTACAACTAGATGGTTTCTATAGGTCTTTCCATTTTAACATTCTATGGTCTATTAGGACCTCTTTTTTCCTATGCCCTTGTTTTTGGAGGTTTTTTTTTTACTGAAAATGGCTTCAACATATATAATAAAACAGGTTGATCTACTTTCTGAATTCCCTTCATATAATTCTACAAATAAGAGAGTTTGTATTTTACTCCAGGTGTGTTCTGATTTGACAGTTCTGCTTCTGGAATATATCCTACAGATATGTAAACAATTCATTTTTAAAATTTAGTTGTAATAACAAAAGACTGAATACAACCTAGATACCCACCTATATTAGTTTGATAGGGCTGTCATGATAAGATCCACAGACTGGGTGTCTTAAAGCACAGAAATTAATTTTCTTACGGTTCTGGAGGCTAGAAGCCAAGATTCAGGCTGGTTTCCTCTGAGGCCTCTGTCCTTGGCTTGTGGGCGGTGGGCTTCACCCTGTCCTCACGTCTTCCTTCTCTGTGTGTTTTTGTCATAACCTCCTCTCTTATGAGGACGCCAGTGATATTGGGTGAGTGTCCACCCCAAATACCTCGCTGAACCTAAATTACCTCTTTAAGGAACCTCTCTATAAATATAATCACATTCTGAGGTACTGGGAGTTAGAAGTTCAACATGTGAATTTTGAGGGTACATGGTTCAGCCATATCACCACCAATAGAAAATTGGTTAAACAAATGATGGCACATTCATATAATAGAATACCATAGAGCTGTTAAAAAAGGCAACATTCTAAATCCTGAAATTATGTGTCCTGGAATTATCTCCAGGATATATATTAATTAATGAAAATTTTAAGTATGGAATGGTGTGCATGGTATGCTATCATTTGCCTTTAAAAGGAGAAGATGGAAGATATTTATACATAACGCTGGTTAAAGCATGGACTATCTTTGGAAGTCAGGTAAAAAAAAAAGACAGGTTTTCTCAAAAAAAAGATCTTAATGGCCTGGGGCATAGAAGTGAGAAAGTGATTTGATATTCACTATAAACACTCATGTAAATATTAAATGTACCATGATATATTACCTATTTTTAAAAAATAAATGAAGTACTAAAAATTAATTTTAAATGCTGGGAAAGTTCACGTTTAGAAGGGTGCATAAGCCACATCTATGCAGGTGTGTTTTGCAAAGCTCAAGCATGTCAAAGGATTTTGTTTTATCCTCAAGTATGTCCCCAACCCTTGGGCTATTTCTGCACAAATTCCTCTTCATTTATGTCTGTTTCCAAGGCAACTGGCCTCTCTCTCTTTGTATCTCTTATTCAGTCTCTCTCTCTCTCCTCTGTGTGTGTGTGTGTGTGTTTCTTTCTCTCCCACCTCCCCATCTCTCTTTCTCACATGCACACCTGCACCCTCACACTAACACAACAGAAGAAGTGCAACTTTCCAGAAGTCTCGAGGATTTTGAGTGGCTACACCTTGAAGGAGTTCCTGAATGCACCTTGTCAAGTTATTTCCCACTGCCAAGATGAAGAAAGAGTGGAGGCACTGGAAAAGAGAAACCATCACTCCAGATAGAATGGAAATGGAAGCACTGCAAAGCAAATAGCTGAAAATTTCACAAGTGTCATTCACCATTCAAAAAGACTGTCTTTAGACAACATAATAATCCACTACAACGTTTATTCTGTCTGTGTCATTATTACAGCACAATTTTACCTTTCCATCTTCCGTGGCATAGTGTGGTTTCTTTAGTAGTCATTCTTTGTCTTTCCCAAGTTTTGGGGTCAGATGTATCCAAATGATAACTTGGGGAAGTTGGGGGGTGGGGGTTGTTGGCAGCCTGAAAAATCACAAAAGGACTCTCATGCGTTCAGTGTTCCCACACAATCCCAAATTACTGCTCTCTAACCAGCCTTTTCCTTGGCATGACCTAGGATTATTTACTGTGTACCTCATCTCAGGCCTGGAATATCTCCCCCTCTATCTATCCCCCACCCTTAAAGTTCTAGTTCTTTCAAGAAGCCTTACTTGACCACAGCAACTTACACTGAGATATCTGTTTTAAGTCCCTATGTTGTGATTCCATCGATGTTAATCAAGCTCCTGTGGGCCATATTGTTGGGGTGAGAGGAACAGAAATCTGCTCAATCTTACTCATGGGTGGGTTGGGGGTTACCCTAAGAATGAATAAGAGGTGAGGAAGGAGGCAAGGATGTCACAATATCTGATATTGAGCCATGGTACAGCAGTCCTCATGGCAACTAAAGGGTCAGGGTGTTCTGGATTTGAGGTGTCTTTAGAGGCATTAGCAGCAGAAGGCCTCAGGTTCCCTGTGTTGTTACCCCACCATTAACAGAGCTGTTACCTCCCAGATGTTTGCTTCTTTCTCCATCTCTACCAGCTACCCTCCCCTACTCACTCATAGTTTGGCTGGCTTCTAACCTCAGCAATTCATCCATGGTTTGGCTGGCTAGGGTCCTAGAACTACCACCAAGCATTCTTTCATCTTTTTCCTCAATTACCATCTGGCAACTTGCTTCAGTGTTTTGAACTTCAAATTCGCAAGTAAGAACACCTGACTTTCCCATGTAAACTTTTTGGACCAGAATGTAGTGGCTTGATCTTAGGTCAAACGGCCCATCACTAGCTTGGAGATGCTGAGAGATTCTCCACCTAGAGGCCCACAGGGATTTGATGGGGGCTCTGAGATTGTTGGACCAGAAGTTCTCAGAATGATCCTTTCTGGTAAAAGTTGGAACCTAGTGTCTGTGTGGGTCTTCTTCACTCCAGAACCACAGTGTGGGTGAGAGTGGAGCCATCTCCTGGAAGACCATCAAAAAGAATGGATGGGCCATTTGAGAGAAAGCCTGTTTCCGGCAAGATGGCAGGAGAGGATTTGTGCCATTCCCATCTGCGTGTAAAACAGGACATAACTAGATGGCTTTTTGGAGTAGGCATAGGCTGATGAGGCCAGAGACTTACAGGTATCAGTTACAGGTAGATGACCAAGACTTCACCCTTGATATCTTGGAGCCTATAGTAGTCAGGGTTCTCCAGGGACCATAACCAATAGGATATATATAAAGAGAGGAAGATAAGAGGAGCTTTAGGATTAGAATTGGCTTAAGTGACTAGGGAGGTCAAGAAGCCCCTCACTCTGCAGTCTGCAAGCCGGAGAGCCAGGAAAGACCGTGGTGTGCTCTAGGCCGAGCCCGAAGGCCTGAGGCTCGGGGGGACTCTAGGTGTGCGTCCCAGCCCACGTATACCACGCCCAAAGGCCCGAGAACCGGGAGCACTGATGTTGGACAGCAGAAAATCAATTCCTCAGCTCAAATAAAAAGTAAATTGCCTCTTTTTATTAGATTCAGGCCCTCAACAGATTAGATGGTGTCCACTCACAGAGCTGAGGGCTATCTTCTCTACTCAGTTTACTGATTCAAATGCTGATACTAGTCTATTCTGGACACACCCGCATAAACACATCCACAAATGGTGTTTTACCAGCGATTTGGGCATCGATTCACCCTACATAAAGGGAGGGAAGACTGATATACAAAAAAATATGTTCCAAAAACACTACAAGGCCTTGAAGTAGTCCAAAAGAATGAGTGACTCTGTGAGGGAAGGCTTCCTCAGGGAAACAAAGTGGCGAATAACAAGTTTAACTGGTAGACAAGGAGAACAAACCGTCTGGGCAGAGGGATTAGCAAGGAGAAAGGCATGAAGAGGCGGAGCGGATGGTGGCCCAGGTCCAAGACATGGTAAGACATGATATGAAAAAGTAGAGACTGAAGATGGAGAGAGGAGGATGGGGGCCACATCGTGAAGCTCTTATGCCTCAAAAAAGGAACCAGTAGAGTTTCAAGGAGGAGAGAGGTATAAAAAGATTCTCCTTCCAGGAAAATTACTCTGGCAGAGATGTGGAGGATATTTTAAATGGAGGAGCAAATAACAGCAGGCAGATCAGCCTGAACCAAGGCACTGGCAGGCAAAATAAAGAGGAGAATGTGGGTTTGGAAAATCAAGAGTATAGAACAAGTCTGGAGTGCAGGGAGGTAATGAATATAGATTAGTACATGTTGAGCTTAAGACACATCAAGGCTACCCAGGTAGATATTTCCAATAAAGGTTTTCAGACAGTGAACCTGAAGTTAAGGAGAGAGGTCAGAGCTGGAGATAGAAATTTGGGAGTCCTGTGCATCTAAGTGGAGGTTAAAGCCATGGGCTTGAAGGAAATCAAGGGTGGAGGGTAGAGGGTAGGGAGAAGAGTAGAAATATGAGCATGGAATCCTGGCAGCAGTGCTTCAATGACTGCATGGTATCTTATAATATTTTCTGAATGTTTCTCTTCCTAACTCAAATTCTCCATGTTATCTTCTTCCTGTATTGTTACCCTGTCTTTTCAGCCTCCCCTCCCCACTTTTCCAGGCCATCATGAGCGCCTACTCAGTGCCTTTGTGCAAGTTAGAAAAGGAAACAACCTCTGGGCACTTGGCTTGGCAAGCCAGCTTTGAAAAGTTAGAAAAAGTGCCCTTCCTTTGGACTGAGGCAACCTCATGCCAATGCAGAGCCCAGTAGGTAGAGACAGGCTTGATTTGCCACTTCAGCCTGGGCCTTTGTGCAGTGCACAAACTGCCCAGCCTTATGGGGAAGCCCTGGCTCCCACCCAACAAGGTCTACACAACAAGATTCCAAAAAGGCCCAGAAGAAGTACTTGTAGACGACTCCAATTTCCTTGTAATTTAAAATATTTGAAAGGAGCATTTTATTTCCTTTCTTTGCACCCAATTGTGATCTGGCAAGTTTTGCTAATAATGGGGCTCAAATCTTCCCCCTAGCCCTTAAGAGTTGAGAAATAAGAATATCAGACAAGTCTTTCTCACACATATGCAGCTGCTGGTTCTCCCTTATTCCAGTCAAGAGAGGCCTTGGAATCCTTCCTTTCAAAGGATGGTAGCTCTGAGATGCCAGTGACTTCAGACCCTGTGTGGCTTTCATTTGGGCTGCCTCTAGCCACATGCCATGCCTACCCCACGTCTCTTCCAAGCCTTTCTTCAAAGCGTTCTCCTTCTTGCCTTTGTTCTCTGTCCTTTGGGAATGGTCTCTTTTTGAAAAATTGATTTATATTCCTATTAAACATAATTGAAGAATTCTCTACCTTTGAGATCCAAAAGTCATCTTATCTAAAGGAATTCATTCATGCTTTATACAGACATGGAGTATGCACATTATAACCCTTCAGGCAAGGTCCACACTTCTGCAAATGCTCCACCATGTTTAAAATTATAATGTACATAATTACAGTTTGATTTCACTGATATTATTAATAATAAATTTTTGGTGTGAATGAGTCTCAAATGCCTGAGATGGTTTTGAATGGAAAGAGAAGATTAGAGGAAACTTCAAACAAGATAAAACATTGGAATCAGTAAACTTTGAAATTAGAAAAAGAGAAATTAGGAAAAAGATAAAAATTTAAAAATGAGAAAAAAAGCTGTTCTAGTTGCACTGACAGTAGCATAGAAGATAGCTGGACCCCCTTAATTTTATTAGACAGTCATGCTTACATGTGGCATAAATAAAAGAAACTACTGATAGTCCTGTCAGCCATCAAATTAAATTCTATTTTCCTGTGTTCCCTTCTAATCTTTGTCCATATATTTCATAATGGGTTCATAGTTTTAGTCACAGATCCTGGCTAATTTCACTAGATTTCAAAGCCTCTGATATGAAATTGAATTCAAGGTAATATAAATATGAATTGAGCATTTACCAGCACTCAAATCTCAGACATGAGGAAGGCAAGTGTTGCCCGGTTGTTTTTTAATCTCCTGCGCAGTTTTACCAGAGAAGAAAGCAAGGCCGAGAGCGCAGGAGGTGGGTGCTGGGCAAGAGGGCCGGCGGCCGGGGATCATGGACCGTGGGCTCTGATTATTTCTCTGTCACTAACCAGCAGTGATCTTAGTCAAGTCTGCCTCTCTGGGTGCCTCCGTGTTCTCATCTGTAAAATGAAGGGATTGAATTTGATAAATGTTTTTTAAACTCTGCTCCTCAAAGGGCTGCAAGAAGATGCTGGGGCAGGGTGTGTGGTGTTATAGGACTGATCTCTAACTACCTCTTTCCAATAAAACAGCTCCTTCTTTCTCTATTTTTCATGTCCAGCATCTGAGTCCAATGAGTCTGACAACAGGACAGATCATGGTCATTCAGGGCCTCTCAGAGAACCCAGGACATAGGGTCACCCTGGTTATCAACAGCACAGTAGCCGGAGTTCAGAGACAGGGGGAGGGCAGGAAGGGCAGGAGCAGAGAGAGAAAGCTTCATGGAGGAGGCAGGGCTTAGGAAGATCTTGAGGGAATATGGTATTTGGAAAGAGAGAGGGAAGAGAGAAAAGAGGAGAAAAGAGCATTTCACAAAAGGCATAGTGTCTTTAGGCATCCAGAAGACAGGACCCACTTGGGCTGGAGCTGGGCCTGAGGAGCAGAGAACATGGTTGTAGTTTGGGGTACAGATAAGCACCTGAGTGGTTGAAGGCAAGCAGATAAATGTAAGACTGATGAGGTAAGCTGCAAGATCTCCTGAAGATTAATGAGTAAGGGAATGACATGCTGAAATTGGTGCATAAGAAAGATTAGTCTGTCAGGTTTTTTTCACAAAGCAAACATTTCTTGATGCTTATGAGGTACTTGTAGGCACTAAGAATATAAAGTTGGAAAAGGCAGCAGCTGTCTTTGAGGAACCTGGCAAAGGAGAATGCAGAATGGGTTGAAGCAGAGGAGAGCAAGATTCAACCCAAAGGGCTGGATAAGGAAGTGGCAGAGAGAAGTGGAGAGAAGGAAGAGATAAGAGAGATTTTGCAAAATAAAAACTAACCGGACTTGGTGGTTATTCAGTAACTCAAGGAGAAGAATAAACAAATGACTACTCTTTTTAAACCTGGAGCTTGAGTATAGCTTCCTCTTCCTCTTCCATGGCTAGAACAACTTTCCAAGCCTCTCTGCAGTTGAGTTCTGAGCAAAGAATGTCAAGAGAAGTAATGTGCTCCCCATCCACAAAAACCTCCCATGTGTGCTTTCCCACCCACTTTCCCCATCCTCCTGATAAATGAGGAGGTAAAGAAGCCAGAGCCACAAGACTGAAGGAGCCTGGGTCCCTAAATGACCACATGGAAGGCTGCCTGCCGAATAGGAACGCTGCCTGGGCTTCACATAGCAGTGACTAACACTCTGGAGTCATTTGTTGTGGCAGTTAATTTTTCCTGAAACTATAGTCGTGCCACCTTAATAACAAATACAGAAAGTCAAGATAGGTTTAGAGAATGAGATAATAAATTCAGTGTTTCATTTACGGTTGTTTTGCTCTGAGGTAATATAAAACATGACCTAAACTAACTTAAAGGAGTCTAAAGGAGTTTTTAACAGCACTTCTGACTTTAGGCATGGCTTAGAAGGAAGCCTTTTCCACTATTATGAGTTTCATGATGATTGGCTCAACTTAGGTCATGCACCTCACCAGGGAACCAATCAGAAAAGCCGGATATTTTGTGACGCCAAGTTTGTCTTGGACAGAGTGGCATGCTCTGCCCCAGTACTGGGAGAACAGTCAGCTCTACCCACAGAGAGGGAAAGGATGATTCCCCGGAGGGAAATCAGGGCACCATTACTAAGAAAGGGGAAATGGATGTCGAATATTAAAAAGCAGGAAAAGAGCTTTTCTTCTGTTTCGAACATGCCTAATGATTTTCAGGAATACCTAAATGAAGAGGACTTTGTAAATGGTTTGAAATAGGAAATTGAAACCTAGGTAGAATAGAACTAGACATGCAGTTTAATCCAGGCTGTGTGAATAAGAGGTTTCCTTCCTTTTTCTGACTCCCTAAATCAGAGAAGATTGAAGAAGAAAGAATTTCCTTTTGGAGTCCCATTTGATAATGTGGCTTCACTCTGTGTGGCTTGCCTGTCCTTTCTAACTGGTCTTTATCTAAGAAGTTTGGAAAGTAAGGAATATATTTTAGGGACACAGCTGAGGAACACAAAAGAGACAATATATAATTGCAGAGATTATCCTGCAAACCTCACACTCCCATAGCCTTTTTTTTAGATGCTTGTTTCAGACTCAGTCAATGAGGGCTGCTAAGTTAGGGTGTACAACTCTGGGCACCAGCTTCCACTGAGAATGCCGAGAACATGAAAACCGGGTGCCCTCCGGAGTTGTACAATATACCAGCACTGGACTCAGAAATTCTCCTTCACATAGGAAATGTCTTTACCTGGACACAGAGAACCTGGCTGACTATGGTCCGAGCCCTATTCCTACAGCTTGAAACACCCAAAAGCTTTCCTTACCCTTTTACGAAATGCCTGATCTTACTGCACGTTTTTACGGACTATATTCTACTTACTTAATTCTTGTCCGCTTGACATTCTCTGTCCCTCAACTCCTCTCCTCCATCTCAGTCTGCCATCTTGGTTCTACCCTCTGTAGCTTTCTATTAGAATTTTCTTAAACCAAGCATCCTCTGAGCTTAAGAACTTTACTGAAGATATAGGGTTGTTACTTGAGGACGAATTACATCATATACCAGATAGCAAACAAATTAATAAAAATCTCCATTAGATTTTCCTGTTTTCCCCACAAATTCCTCTTTTAACCCAAAGCTACTATTTTGACCCTATCCCATAAATTTTATCCTAAATCTTTTTCTGCTCCTGCCTTTTATCAGTATTTTCTACCTAGACTTGCTTTATACCAGAACTATGCCATCTTAATTATTGTAGCTCTAAAATAAGTCTTGAAATTGAGTTGTGTAAGTCTTCCAACTTTGTTCTTCTTTTCAATATTGTTTTGACTATTCTAGATTCTTTGGATTTCTGTTTTTAGTTTGTCAGTTTCTACAAAAAAAAAGTGGTGAGGAGGAAAAACATCTTAACAAGATCAAGTTTCCAATCCATGAGCACAGTATGTATCTCTCCATTTATTTGGGTCTTTTTAAATTTCTTTCAGCAGTATTTTGTAGTTTTCAATTTTCAGATTATACATATATTTTTGCTAAATTAACCCAAAATATTTCATATTTTATGCTATTATAGCTGGTGTTTTTAAATTTCTAGTTCTCATTATTCAAAACTATCATGTAGAAATGGAATTGATTTTTATATGTTGACCTTGTATCTTGCAACCATGCTAAATGGGAAGCAAAATGGTATAGTCACTTTGGAAACAGTTTGGCAGTTTTGTGTACAGTTAAACATATACTGATCATATGACCTAGAAGTTCCACTTTTAGGAAATGGAAACATGCCCTCACAAAGACAGGTATGCAAATGCTCATAACAGGCAAAATTGGAAACAACTCAAATGTCTCTCAACAAGTGAGTGGATAAACAAATTGCTATATTCCTTCAAAAGAACACTACTCAGCAATAAAAAGGTGATACGTGCACCAACATGGAAGAATTTCAAACTAAGTGAAAGAAGCCAGACAAAGAATAAGTATTGTATGATTCCACCTATATCAAACTAAAAACTACAGATTTAATATAGAAGGATAGAAAGTAGATCAGGGCTTGCCAGGAGCAAAAGTTAAGAGGAGGAATGACTGGGAAGGGGCGCAAGGGAACATTTAGGAAAGATACAACTGTGTCTTGATAATGGCAGTGACTACACTGATGCTTACATTAGACAAAACTCACTAAACTGTGCCTCAGAATGAGTACCTCTATTGCATATATTTTTTACCTCTTTATGAGAAACTGAAGCTACTCCTGCTATCTTTTAGAAAGCAAGAAGCATATATTCATCAAGAGACAAGTGAACTTCAAGAACATAGCAAACAAGACAGATGTTCTTCAACTTCACTAGATTATTAGCCTCTAGAGACAACTCTGCCCAATAGAACTTTGTACTCTGTCCATACAGTATCCACTAGGCATATACAGCTATTAAGCACTTTAAAGGTGGCAGATACAACTGATAAGTTGAATGTCACATTTTCATTTTAATTAATTAAAATTTAAATTTAAATAGCAACATGTGGCTAGTGGCACCCTGTCATATGGAACAGTGAAGATAGAAATATATTTCCTATGACTCTATGTGCCTCACCTAATCTTGGGCCTGATAGTAGCTGTTCAATAAAGGAAAAGGAAAAGGAAAAAATAAAATAAGATCCAAATAACCTAATGTATACTGTAGTTGTGTCAAACAGTATAGTGGACAAAATACCAGGCTTGGCCCCTCTACTTCTTCTTCTGTTAAAATGGAGCTTTTACTCACTAAAGACTTCACACTGTCATTATGAGGCTAAAATGAGAAAATTCAAGTAAAAAGACTAATCTTAAACTGCAAAGTATTAAGCAAATGGAAAATACTGGCTGCACTGCTAATGCGGTTGCCACACCTGGTGCCACCACTCGATTTTAAACTGGAGGATCAAGAGAAGGTCACATGCTAATACTGCAATCTCCAAGGAGTATAAACCACCTGCACCTCAGAAACCTCTCGATTCACATACACACACGTGACCTTTCCTATCCTGAGGCCACTCTTCCAGTATTGATCGCCGATGTGCAAGGGAGCACGCTTTGCCAGTGCTTGGGAAATGGTGACTGCGGCGGTGGCCTGCAAGGGTAAAAGAGGTGGCGCTCACTGCCGGCAAATAAAGAGAATCCGACGGTGATTTATTGTCCCCGGAGGATCCAGGAACAGAACCTGGAGTCCTCGTTTGCACTCTCCTCGGCTCACAACTTGTTCTGCCATCACCAGTAACTGCTCGCTCCTCCCTCCGCGGCTGTCTTTTGTCTTTGAAAGCCGGAGACCGACAATGGATTATTATCTGTGCATGCAGGTGTTGCCAAAGAGACCAATTTGTGAACAATGGCCCTTCCCACGTTGTCCAAACATAAAGATTGCCCCGCAGCTGTTATTTGCAGAACCTGTCACCGCTCACCGCGCTGCTGCTGAGCCGCCAGCTGCCCCGCGAGCGCGCTGCGCGGGGCGCCGCCCACGGCTGACAGCGCCCCCAGCCCGCCCCGCGCCGCGGCCCGTCCGCTCAGCCCCGGCCGTCCGCCCGCCCGCCGGAGACGACCTCCCCCTGCGGGCTGGCCGCTTCCGAAGCTCGCTCCTTGGGATCCTCCCTTCCCATTCCGCATTCGTCTCAGAATCGGCAGACCGAGTCGCTGGGCAAGCCTATATAGGACACGAGTTTAAAGACCATATACTCATCTGGACTTTATTTTAAAGATGTGACCCAGATGTGAGCTGCAGATCTCCTTGCCCTGCAAGATCCGGGTGAAGTCCCCCAGTTCTAAGGTCTATGAAAACCCAAAGACCTCCCGCAGAATCCTGCCCATTCCCAAAGGGGCTCCTGTCCGCCTGCCCCCTCTGCCTGCAGACCGTTGTTATTTGCTTCCTCCACCTACCCTAAAGCAGAATGCAGCCCTTTCCCTGGTTCCTAAAATAACCTACTGGCATGGAGCAGTTCCCGAGAGATCTCGCCGAAACCAGGAGGGGTTTCCACAAGAAGGGACACATCTTGAAAGGCACTTTCAGCTATTCTCCCCACCCCCTTCCCATGCCTATATCCTTTATGTTTAAAGCGGGAGAGCTCCAAACCTCCCCCTCTGTTGTACACACAGCAATTTGCCAATCTCCAGGCCCTTCCCCCAAGTTTCACTACCCAGTCCCTACCAGGGGACTTCAAGGGCCAGGGCTCCCTCTCCTTCACGGAAGAAGCCGTTTCTTCCTGATACAAAGACCATCAGTCCCTTTGGTGTCCTGCTGGCGTCAGCATGTCTCCCGGGCTGCCAGTTTCTCAAGAAGTTTACTGGCCTCCTGCCCTCCATTTGCTCATGCTGGGACAATTCACACAGAGTGGACAGTGAGCTACCCAAGGAGCAGGATTTTACAATAGCGTTCAGACCTTAACTTCCAACAACAATCTTAAAAACATCAATTGCTGAACCTTGCAGGATGCAGCTGCCATGCTTGCTGGGCAACTGATGCATAGATTGACATATGTACAAAGGCTGAATTCAAACTGTCTAGCCTTTTACAAGTCCCTGAAAGGTGACTTCAGTCTTCCTCAAGCGTGTCCATGCATTTGAGTGCTTATTTCAAAATTACAGACATGAGCATACAGTATTTTGTAGGTTACAGTACTATCAATACCTTACAGTAAAGAATATTTTGAGTCTGAGCTGGTATTTCCCAAGTTTATTCAAACACTAATTTCTAAGACTTTTGCCATTTTCAAGCATGGAACCATAAAATAAATTGAATCATCCCAGACCTTTCCTTAACCCCATTTTATGCTAGTGAATGCACTCTAAAATAACCAGTCACGTCCTTCATGGAGTAACCTCAGGTCTACTTTCCTAATTTCTAGTTAAATAAATAAAATGTATCTTAAAAGCATTCAACTCTAATTCCTTGTCCCTTCACTCTTACCCAGGAAAGGAGACAAAAACCAATCATCAAAAAAAATTTTTAATCCTGGTCTTAGAAATACAAAACATCTCCTGGTTTGTTTTGGAATATGATTAAGGGTCTAAAGGAAAAAATGATTTGAAAGGAAGGTCAAATCAGCTTCCCAGAGAGAACACTAAAATTTTAAGAGATTTCCATTGCGCAGGACTCTTGAACATTATGGCCACTGCCTTGGAATTCCACAACACCTGGGCACAGCACAGACTCCCACAGGAGAGGAGATGGGGCTTCCCAAACACAAGGCGAAACTCAGCTGGTTGCCCTCAACGCCACTGCCCCTCTGTAGTGGCCTGCGGTTTCTTCAGACAGTAACAAGCCCTCGCCTGCCCCAGCGCTCTAGGCTGGGGGAGTGCTGGCGCCTAGGCACTGTCTCTCAGGCAGGGTGAGACTGTCACTGCCCCGGGGAGGAGAACAGTTCTGTGCACGAAGAGCTTGGTGGAAGAAGGCAAGCTACTTACCTCAGCACCATACTCGGCTGGGGAAATACAAACTGGACACCTTGCAAATATTTATCTTCAGGGACCTTGGAGAGACCTCTGGGGGAAGGAAAATAAATCTCTACACATGTTTACTCATTATGATTTCCAACAGGCCCATCCAACTACAAGACCAGCATTTCATTAAACAAACTTCTTCAATGGCCACCGAGCTGTGTAAATACATTATAAATAAAGGCACAGATCCTCTTTTTAGGGTGCATGGCATGAATGTTTGAATACACGACCCCCACACCAATCCCTTCTCTGAGGACCCAGGAAGCAAGGAGTTTGCTGAAGGATTTTAGTTTCTTTTTCAATAGAGTCATTTGTGGAAGGACTTCCATTTTGAAGGAGTAATGCTCATTTTATATAGTTTTGGAAAAAACAAATCTGAAAGAAGGCGGAAAGACCTGTGCAAAGGATTTCAAATACTTCATGTCACCTTTGATCTACCCAAGGAAGGTGCTAGGATTAGCAAGCCAAGAACACTGATTGAACATGATAAAAAGTGACTTCCACAGGGTCTGTTTCCTCATCTGAACGCAGCGACAAAACTAACATTGGACTCCACAAGTTTGACAACAAGGAAAAACAGAGCGTGACCTCAGAGCGCCCTCTGGCAGCAAGGGCCCCGGCTGGTGCTGTGAAAGCACTCAGTTTTGGACAAGGTTCCAGCACATACACACACTCCCACACACACACTCCTTCCACACAATGACTTGGTGTAAAGAAAGCAGGGAAATCACTCTCCAGGCTACAGATTCTCCCATGTATTAGTCACCCTTCCCTCCTCCTCCCAACTCTTACTGGCAGCTGGGCTGGGCAATGACTCAGGATGGCAGGCCGTAGGGAGAAGCTAGTTTACCACCATGGCTTAAAAAATACTGAGGCCCTTTTAAGTATAATTAACTCATAAAGTTAGTAGTCATCTGGGGAAAGAAGGGGTTAGTGAGGGGTGCAGGTATGTTTGGGGCAGGGTGGGAGAGGAGAGGCATTTGGACAGTCGTGAGGAAATGACAGCCCAAATTTTCATGGCAATGACTCATGTAAACCAGGAGCTAAAATCCTGATAACCTCTGCACACTTCCCCGTAAGCAGTTCTGCTGTGGGGAACTCCTCTGGGCTCAGCAGAGTTCACCCACTACTGAGGAAACCAAGCCCCACTAGCACCGCGTTACCTACTGGAGGAGGATGTCAGCGGCATCATGGAGAGTAACAGCACCCCTAGGAGAAATAGGGGCAGACAGGAGCAGCAGCATGAGACTCAGACCCGAGCCAAGAGCGAGCATGAGGACCAGGACACACCAAGGCCAGACGGGGGAAACAATGCCAGACCCCAATGCCCCCAGGACTAAAATAATTCCCCCCGAACATGGTGGGTCATTCCTCTGAGTGTAATATTTAATCTGGCCATCTTGAGAGATAACAAGATAACAAGGAAACCCAACCTAGCAACGTCTGATTGTGTTTGGGGGTGGCATTCATAATGTCTGTGCTTTTCTATATTTGTGCATAAGGTAAAATGTCTCTGCGCTCCATCTTTACTACTCAAGCAGAGCAACAGCTTGCTCCCTGCTAACCCCACAATGATCACCTCATAGAAAGACTTCAAAATGTTTGCCACCCTGACCCTGGCCAGTCCCGCCCTGTCACAGCTGGCCACTCACACCAGCCATGATGAGGTGATTGCACCAGAACAGCTCCAGAAGTGGAACATGAGGGAGGATAACACCCTAAGAGTCTCAATATTCAATCACACATTCCCCAGCCCTAACGTTCCAGATTATAGCACTCCCATTAGCATGATTTGCAACTGACTTATTAACCAAACCCTATTGCTTCGGGCTCTTATTCAGGCCCAAATACAAAGGAATGAGTAAAAGCTGTTTTCTCTGCAGCAGTATCTCACCGCCTCCTTGGCAGGTGGAGAGGGTGATGTATAGAGTAGCTGGCATCTCCTCCCCTTCCCTGGAAGGGAATTCAGCACACTCCACCAGTCAGCCAACCCACCAGCCAGCTGACTCTTTAGGGTAGCAGCAAACCAAGCAGCAAGGCCGGCCCCAGCTGCTGGGCTAAGGAGAACAAGCCAGATGAGGCGGAGGGCATTGCGTTGGCCCAGTTCTCTCCTGGAGCCCAAATTCTCTGGCAGCCCCTGCCTCTGTGGCCCATGATCTATGCTCCAACCTACAGAACAAGCCTCCCCCATCTTTATGTGTAATCAATTGCATTAAAATGTCACTGGAACTTTCCCTTAATGTCCTTTCTAAAAGCCTACCAATCCCTTTAAAGCTGCCCTTTAATCTACCCATGTTTCCTCTATTGCGTTATATACATCAGCACATTCCAATAGGCACATAGCCAGCCACGTGATATTAATAGAGAATCTGTCTCCCAAGTGCTGAAATTTCAGAATGTCTCCTATTTGTCTCACTTGCGCTCTAAGCAGCTCCACAGGGAGAGGCCACTCGCGCTTGGTCTCCTGTGCGCCTGTCATGTCTGCCCTGGAAGTGGCTCCCGAGGTCTCGCACAGGACCCTGGGCTGCAGTCTGACTGGGGGAACAGACGTGTCTGAAGCTGGCTTTGTGGAGCAAACACAGTGTGTTTATTTAGATTTGATGTTGATGTGGAAAAGTTTAGAACAGGAGCTCGTGAAACACAAGACGCCCCAAAATCCTACCCCCACGTTGGAGCTGCAGCTGATCAGCCAAGTGCAGCCATTAATTATGGTGCCTAGAAACCCGAGTCTTTCTAGAAGAAGCCTTAGAAGCCAGCCAGCCAGCTTTCCTGTCAAAAAGGAGGCATGTTAAGACATCCCATTTCCACGGCACAAGCGAGAGTTAAGGGGGAAGATGGTTCTGACAAACACGGGCAGCGCTGGATGGCGCCAACGACCATGTGGGCGTGGCGATAAGCACTGTCACTCACTGAGCACTTACCAAGGAACACACACTATCTAAAGGCCTTGACTGTACCATCTCCCTTCACCCTCACCACGACCTTGTAAGGGAAATGTCACTCACCATCGACCTCATTTGAGAGGTGAGGAGACCAACCCCCGTCCTGAGAGCCATTATTAGTTAGCGAGCCATAGCCCCAGGTCTTAGACCCAGGTCTCCCTCACTGCCACACGGCCTGCCGCAGCTACCAATGACATGATCTTCACACTGGATTTCTGAATTCACTATGATCAGCCCTCAAAACAGCAAGACGTTCTGGTGCTATGCCTAGGCATGGGAGTCATTTCCCAGATCAGAAATGTAGGATAAGTAGCTCCCGGCACCAGGAGATGATGGGACGCCAGGCCATCAGACAACTGGTCGAAGCTGGTGGAGTTGGTCCTCTGAGACGTAAAGGCCGGTGTGAGGAGGAGGGAACACAGGGTTCTCTTAGTCTGGTGACAAGCTCCTTCCTGGTTCCAAACAGCTTCCTGCTACTTACCAACCCTCTTGAGGACACAAGTCCTTGGTGTTACTTTGTCATCACGAGCTACCATGAAAGCCCAGCAGGAAATGAACCCTACTGTCTTTCTGGTATTTGCTGCCTCACTCCAGCTCAGGTGGCCAGGCCCTACGAAACTAGGGTTGCCAGAGTTAGCAAAAACAAAACACAAAAGAACAAAATAAGACCCTAGTTAAATTCAAGTTTCAGATAAACAAGAATCTTTTCAGTGTACATCCCATGCAATATTTGTGAATATTTATTCTAAAAAATTATTTGTTGCTTCTCTGAAATTCAAATCCCAGGGACTGTGTTTTACCTGACAGCTCTGCATGGGCTCCCAGCAGAGCACTACTCTTTTCAAAAACAAGTGCTAATGAAAGTCAGGAATTATAACATAGATGGTGATTGGGATGTAACCAGCCATCTAGACCCTGAATTAAGATCCAGAGAATCCCTATGGCACCTACAAGAGGAGTCCTCCCTTGGGGCTTGGTGAGAGTATCTTCCCACCAAGAGGGGCCTGAGCTAAGCAGTTCTGATCCCTAAGTATCCCAAGAAAAGTAAATAAATCAGTATTAAAGAGATCTCTTGGTCACAAATATACAGCTCCTCTCTCCTCGGTTCCTGTTCTTGGATAGTGTCCATGTCACGTTCTCCTCTGCTGGAGTCAGGGAAACCCCTTCCCTCTCCCCCAGCAGCGTGTTTTTAACAAAGCAGCTAAGATCTCCCCAGCTGGAACTCCTCTTTCACAAAGATTTGCTTGAGGGAGCAGATGGGAAGAATGGTGGTTACATAGCCCCAAAAAATTACACTGGATGCCAGAGCAAGTTCACACTCGTGAGCGCCAGCTCTGCCCAAAGATTTCGTTTTTCAAGTGCAAACATGTTGCTGAAATCTAGATACCATTTCAAAGCAAGATTCTGAAAGAGCAACAAGTGTCTTTCACTGGCAATTCTTCCTCACTGTAATTCTTTCTCTTCTTTCCAGCCCTACAGAGAACAGCTCTGTGTTTCCACATCGCCCTCTATGGAAATCCTTTTCATTCCACCTGAGAAATCTAGGGCTAAACCTACCAGGAAAGCAGCTTTGCCCTGGTTCCTGTAATGAAAATTCTGTATGGCCTCTCCTACCACTCAACTGTCAGTCATCGGTACCATTCACCCACAAAAGGACACACCTGATTTTGTAAGAACTTAGGACCAACAGCCTGAACCTGGCTTCCTCTGGACAAGCCCAAACCCCTCAGGCTACCTGCATCTGTAAAAGGAAGTCTCCTCCAGTTTTCTTAACAGTTTGGTTCAACCAGTCAGAGCCCCAGGCCTAGGGAAAGCTCAGGGTTACCTGTGACCTTAGCTTAACCCTGGGGCAGTTACAGTCACTCTTGTCTGGGTCCAGGACCAGAGATTCTCAGCGGAGGAATCTGCCCCCCAAGAGGAGCATAATAAGACTATCCAGGAAGATGTTTTATTCAAAAAAAGCATAATTAATAGTACGTCATTTTGTATTCAGAAATCTATTGGTTTCACAATATAAACTACAGAAAGGAAGACACAAACATTTCTTCAAACTTACAGGAATCCATGTTTCACATTTCGTAGTAAAAATACTAGCTAATATTTGAGAGCTACCCAACGCCAGGCATTAGCACTTTACATACATTATTTTGTTTATTCCTCAGCCACACCACAAGATAATTTTATTATCGTCCTCTTGGCCAAGCAGGGAGACTGAGGTATGTCTCAGTAAGGGGCGGGGCTGCAACTTGAGTCCAAGCACTCCCACCGGAGCCACCCCTTCACTGTCACTTCACGCCATGCCCACAGGCAAAGAACACTAGGATGGCCCACCCTGGGCTTAGCCGTGGCCTCAGACACCACTAGCTTTCTGTCCTGCCACAGGGACCTGAAACTATGCTGGGAATTGGGAAAAATAACTATAAAATCAAAGTATATTACCTTGCCGTTCCCAAAAGGCTGATAGCTTATACACATGCTATAGGTTGTTGACAGGATAACATAAATAAAATTATATGCTGACATGGCTCTTCCTTGTTAAATCTTTGCCAAGCAAGGAAACTAAGGAAAAATCAAGTTTGACTGACTCATTTCGGCCACTGAAAGAAATCATTACATAACAGCACTAGGCTTGTGCTTTAAATGAAGTAGATACTAAACCAATATTGTTCTGTTGACTTCGGATATCTTTATAAAGAGCATTTATTTCTCTCTCTCTCCCCTCCACCTTTAAGGTGAACCTGACAACATCATTCATTCACTAGACAGGCATTAATGAAGTTCTGCCACAACGAGGCATCCCCCTAAGCATGGTGGTAGCACCAAGAGGAAGCAGGTACCATTCCCGTAATTGAGAATACTACATTTTATTAGGGAAATCTAGGTACTTTTTAAAGACGAATACATGGGTTTTAGCTTTCTATTGCTGTGTAATAAATTACCACAAAATGATCCTCTCACAGTTCTGTAGGTGAGAAGTATAGGCACAGAGTATCGGGGTCCTCTGCCCACATCTCACCAGGCTGAAATCAGGGTGTCAGCCTGGGCTGGGGTCCAGCTGTGGGTTATCTGGGGCTTGGGGTCCTCTACCTAGCTCATTCAAGTTGTTGGCAGAACAGTTTCCTTGCTGTTTTAAAAGCGACACTCCCATTTCCTCCACGACAGTCAGCCAGGCCGCTCTCAGCCCCTCAAGGCCACCTCTACTCCTTGCCCCATGGCCTCCCCCTTCAAGCCAGCAAGGGCTTAGAGAATCCTTGTTTTGCTCAAATGTCTGACTTCCTCCTCTAAAACCAGCCAGACAAAACTCTCTGCTTTTAAAGGGCCCACCTGATTAGGTCAAGTCCACAAGGGTAATCTCCCTTTCGTCATATCACATAATATAATCATGGTATCTCAGTGGGGTCCCAGGTTCTGCCCTCATTCAAGGAGAGGAAACTAGAGGCGTATTTCGGTCAGTGAGAGTCATCTTGGAATTCTGCCGGCCGCAATATGTATGCATTTATGTAAAAACAGTGTTTTCTCAGCCATTGTTGACAGTGGCCCCCCCACCCCCAGGGTCACTAGGACATGGGAGGAAGCAAGGATCCTAACATTACATAGTGGTCAACGAAGAACCGTCCTGGACAAATTACCCATAGGACCCTCACTGAGAAACATTAAACTAAAAGGAGCAGAAAGAGCCTTAAATTTGATGGAATGCCAGGGCCCTTCTTTGAGTAACAAAAGGTCTAGTACAGACATGTAGCTGCTCCTGCAAATGGATAGACCTCCCAACCAGCCTGAAGATAAAATCTAAACGGATGGAAACTAAATGCTAAGCCACGTAGTAACGGTAGCCCAATAACTCCCCAAACAGGACCAGGCTCCTTGCTAAATGAGGCCATATTTATTTTCTGAATGTGATTTCAGGCTGATTATTTACCACCCTCATCCTCAATTTCTGTCTGTCCTTGGAAGATGCTTAACTTTTTCAAGTCAGCCAATGCAGGGTCAGTCTGACTACTGTCCTCAGTGGGGCTACACTAAGGGAAACTCGATCTGGAGTTTCACTTCTCTGGTTTAGCACCCTGTCATGGGGACTGGAGACAGGGGGAGGTTATTCTGACAGTAAGGGTCTCTCCAGTGTCAGGAGAGAGATTTGGGGAGCAGAGGGCAGGAAGCAAGGTCCTTCCTAACTGGACGTCATCAAATGTTTGAGCGGGATCTTGAAGGATGGGAAGGTTTGGATTTTTGAAGTAAGGCAGGGAGGGATTCAGCAATGAAGGGAAAGAGAGTAGCTTGAAAGCACAGTGAAACTAGCCTAGGTTACTTTTTTAAAAGGAGGAAGCTGGAACATGTTTGTAGGTTGTGAAGAATTCAGTGGAAAAGAATGAAGACACAGGACTAAAGATACAAGAGAAAGGGGAAAATGTGAGGCCCCAGAAAAGGCAGGAGGAGATGGGATGTAAGAGGCAATGGAAAGTATGAACATTTCTGCTTCTGTGATATGAGGAGGAAGGAGAAGATGGGTAAAAATCCAGAGATTTTGAGGTGGGTAGGAAGACAGGAGTTAGGTAGCCTCAGTCTCAGGAACTGGAAGACTAGTCCGCTGCAGTGAGGATTAAAGAAGTGAAGTATATCTTGCACATTTAGAAAGTGCCCAGTATTTCTTCTAAACACAGCTATCCCTGCTATAGGGGTGAGTGGGGAACTTTGGGAAATAATTTTAGAAATTAAAGGAACAAAAGCATCCCTAACCAAGGAAGGGAGCTAACATTTGCTGGATTATTGATATTAAAACAATGACATTTCACCAAAAAGAAATGGAAATGGAACAGAAGTGTTTCTTGATGGCACAGAAGGGAGATGTGCAAGGCAGTCAATGGTCCAAAGGTTCCTGAAAGAGAGGCCCAGGATACCAGCTCCTCTACTCCCCAAAACTTTCTGGGAGGAAAGTTTATCTTCACATCTGAAGAGGTGGGCATGGCCCCCACCATGACATGATGGATGGAAAGCAAGTTCTATTTATCTTATTTTCTTCCTATTTGTCTGTAACCAGATACATGTTTACAGAAAGAGAGAAAAGTCATTGGTCCTGTACTCACCAATATGCCTGCTGAGTAAATCAGGGCTGGGGGAGTATCTTCCATTCACATTTCGAAGGAAATGCTACCATTTTTAGAGAAAAACTAGCTATTTGGTCTCTTGTAAAAGAAACAATTTTGTAATATCCCAAGGTTGTCTGAATTGGGAAAGAGGGTCTAGGGGAAATTTTGCATAATGAAATCAGTTTTTCCTAAGTGAGCACTACAGCGGAAGAATGGTAAATGGTTTACCTACTTCTGGTCCATTAGGATGTCCAGTCTCCATTTTTATAAAGAAAACATTCAACCCTACCATCCCTAACACAAACTTGGCCTCAAATCTTCAGTTCTCTCTAATGAGCTAGATCTTATTGCAACTCGGGAATGGAGCTTTGTAATACCTCCATTTTGTAATATCTCACCCTTTGTAATATATCAAAGACACTTTAGGTTTAACTGGTTAGGGTCAGCTGTGTGCCACTCTTCAGTGGGAATTGATGCGTAAAATGACATTTGAGCAAATGAGTGGGGAAATTTTGATGCACCAAGTTTAAGAAAGAAGAATAATATACATGAAATGGTGTCACTACAGATATTATAAGAAACCAATAAAATTTTATATACTGTGTGGATTTCAAATAAGGAGGGTTTGTTATACTAGTCAAACACATAAAAAGAGTGATGTGCAATACGAAACAGGTTTCAAGGTTTAGCAGAATATGACAAGATCAAACAACAATTTAAAAGAGGGAGAGAGATTGTTTTGATGGATTCCATTTCTACAGTTACCTAAGCAGAATCCACGCCAGCTTTTTACAAAATCCTACCTAAGTTAAGTCACAGTGAGGGCCTGGCTGACAGGCTTCTAACATACCCTAGAGAAATGTATTATGACTTAGGAATATTCAAGAAATGTACTACTCAGCAAGAATGCCATAGCTTTCCTATTATAGATCAAAAAATCGAGCACGTTCCAGGCCGAGAATGAATCAAAGAGAGTTAAGTCCTGGTGTGTTGGCCTTAGAGACATCCTTCTTCCAAGCAAAAGGCAGATGAAAAATGAAATATTTTTTTTTCATTTGTACTCCAGTTCTGGTGCAAATACTGCTGTGGTTTGCTCCATCCTTGCCTCCCCATGTTGGGTTAGGAGGTTATGAGGCGTTGCCACCTGCAAGGGTAGCAGCGCTGTGGCTCTGAGACAGAATGTGAGACTAGGGATGACAGGGTCCGGCAGAGCAAGAATAGGTGACCTACCATCCCATTTGTTCAAGACTGAGGAGTTTCCTGGGCTTTGAGCCTTCAGGGCTCAAACTAGAGAGTGACAGGCAATCGGGGAAAATTGATGGCTCCTGGGGGAACTAAGCAGGCCAAGGTTTCTACCACCCCAAGCAGTCTAGAGAACCAGGACTGTTATACTGGGCTTGGTCCCCCAGGCATCTATACCATAGTTCAGTTGCCTGAAGGACTCTACTCAGCCCTTCCCCTCCTTCCTTGGCAGGTACCACGGAAGAACACAACCCATACAGACAGGAAGGCACAGACACACGTGTACACACACACACACATGCACACAGTGTGTCTTTTGCTATAAATATATTTACATGCTCAAAAATAAAATTTATTTAAAAGGTTTATACAAGCAAGTTGAAAATAAAATGAACAAGGTATTTTATTTCCTAGGCTCTGAATCAAATTAATTTTTTTTCTAATTACAAAAAAAAAGAGCATATCCCCACTCTACTCTGACACAACTACTCTTAATACCTAATGGACTTCTAACTCTACCTTTGATCCTCAATCTTGGCAGCATATAAGAATCATCTGGGAAACTTTTTAAAAATAATGAAGCCTGGACATACCCCCAGAGATTCTGATTTCAGTAGTCTGGCATCATATTTTTTGAAGGTTCCCCGGGGATTTTAAGACTCAGGGAAGGTTGGGAACCATTGCTCTAGGCCTTTTCAATGTGTTAACCCTGCCCCCACACACAGACACACTCACACACACATACACACACACACACACACACACTAACACACACACATGTGTTTAAATCTTACCTGGCATGATATTTTATTTTCTGCCTTTTTCACTCAATATATGGCAAATGGCTTCCCATACCAATAAATCAATTTTGCAACACTTTTAAGTGGTGGCATGATATTCCAATGTATGACCTAATTCATTTAACAAATCCCTATTGTTGAACATTTTTATTATTTCTAAATTACACATCTGCCTAGGAATAATAATTAGAATTCTGGACTCTTGAGTTGAATTACTTTGGTTTGAGTCCCAAACACTGCCCTTGTCAGCTCTAAGTAACCTCAGGCGTGTCATTTAACTTCTCTGAGCCTAAGGTTCCTGGTCTATTAACTGGGGTAACAGTGGTGCCTACCTTTAAACTGAGATAATATATATAAAGCACTAACCACAAGCTTAAAAAGCATTAACTATTAATCTTTGCCCACTTCCCAAATTATTTTCTTAGTATAAATACCTAGAAGTTCAATTTTGAGTCTAACAGTATGCACATTTTTGAGGCTTGTGATATAATTACTATGCCACCTTCCCACAGAAGTGTAAATTGAGAGTATTGTGTAATTATCAAAGTATCTACTCCCAGTGAAACCTGGCTTCACCCATTTTTTCAACCCCTTACTCATGTTGCACCTTAGGTTCATAGTTTTGATGCATGAACATGGCAAAAAGATCTGCAAAATTTGAAAATTTAGCATAACATTTCCCTAAGAGCTGTATTTGAAAAAGATAATAATATATGTAATTTATTTACAGTTTATCTCATAAATGCCTGGCAAAAAATGAGGTAGTTAAGAAAAAAACATGACACAAGACAGCTAAAATACACATTTATGGGGGAAAAAACTTAGCATTTGAAAAACAGAGTGTTAGCTATTCTGGAAGGAGATGAGATGGTCGCTAATTTCAGCTCTGAGCTTCCTAGCAACAAAAGTAAAAATAGAAACATATTTCCCATTGCAAAATAAATGGGAAGCACACAAGTTTATCCAAAAATAAAAGTCTTCCTGTTACTAAATTTTAAGAAGAATTACCATGCATTTCCTTATGTAAAAGCCACCAAGTAACATAACAAACAATATAATTTGGCCCAAAGTTGCTGAAGATGTAAAACTTTTTCATGTGACCATTTCTCATACAAAGTCTTGAGAAAAGGCAGTGAAGACAGATTTTTAGGCTCTAATATATGCCACATTATGTTATCTTTTAGTGACCCCGAGTCTGGTGTTTCTCAAGTGTAATTTAAATTGTAGTGATCATTAGTGCTATTTACCAAATATTTCTTATTTTTCCCATTTTCAAATCTATAGTAAGATGGCATTTCTCTGTCCTCTTAGGTTGGGTGAAACCATGTGACATTCTGTGGGCAGTGAAATGTGACTATCAGTAATAGGTGGAACTTCCAGGTGAAGAAAGCTTTAAATACCGGGCAGAATTTGTCACTATTGTGGTCATTAAAGGTGCTCAGCAACAGATGCCTAAAGTACAAGTAACCAAAGAAAAAAACAGATGAATTGGACCTCATAAAAATTTACAACTCTGCATCAAAGAACAGTAACAAGAAAGTGATAAGACAACCAACAAAATGGGAAGAAATGGCTATAAATCATATATCTGATAAGGTTCTAATATTCAGACTATATAAAGAAATCTTACAACTCGAAAATATAAAAGGCAACCCAATTAAAAAATAAGAGGATTTGAAGAGTCATTTTCCAAAGGAGAACCACTTCATACCCACTAGGATGGCTATAATGCGAAAGATAGACGATAACAAGGAGGATGTGGGGGAAATTGGAAGCTTTGTGCACTACTGGTAAGAATGTAAAATGGTGCTGACACTGTAGCAGTTTGGCAGTTCCTCAAGAAGTTAAACATAGAGTTATCTTATGACCCAGCAATTTTACTCTACATATATACCAAAGAGAATTAAAATCTTAAGTTCACACAAAACTTTTACATGAATGTTCATAGCATCATTATTCACAACAGCCAAAAGGTGGAAACAACCCAAATGTCCATCAGTTGATGAATGGCTAAACAAAGTGTGATATATCCAAACAATAGAATGCTATTCATCAATAAAAAGGAATGAGATTCGGATACATACTACAAGATGGATGAACCTTGAAAACATGCTGAGTGAAGCCCACATTTTGCATGATTCCATTTGTTTGAAATGTCCAAAAGAGGTAAATCCATAGGAACAGAAAGTAGATTAGTGGTTGCCAGGTACATGGGGAAAATGGGAAGCAACTGCTCATGGGTACAGCGTTTCTTGTGAGGGGTCATAAAAATTTTCTAAAATTAGGTAGTGGTGATGGTTACTGTAAAGAAAATGAAAGTTCCTGTGGCCAGGATTCTCACCTGATCTGGTCAGCTTGCTCACTGCCCACGTGTGAGCAACACATTGTTATTGACTCTCTATAAAGAGCTCTGCCCTGTGCTCTGGGCTGCATGGCTGCGGGAGAACAGAGGCTGGAGTGGTGGCAGCGCCAAGGATAGAGACAGAGACTGAGACAGCTGCGGGGCCGGATAGGCCCAGAGGTGGAGACGGGCTTGCTGCATGCAGACTCGCTCTCAGTGGGCAGGATTCTAGTGACTGACCTGCCACCATGGGAATAAAGTCGGGTATAAACCCTTTCACTCCGAGAATGTTCCATTGTCACTTTTGGTCTCACCGAATCAAGAGTGAACTTGCCTGGGCTGAAACCCACTGGCCAGACAGTTACACAACTATATGAATACACCGACAACCACTGAACTGTACTCTTTAAATGGTGTATTGTGAGGATGTATGAATTTTATGTCAATAAAAAAAATTTTTTTAAGAATGCTAAGGTCAAAACAAAGCTTCAATCAGCTTAGGTCCCTGAGCGACCTCAATTAGCAAAACCCCCTCAACTTCTTTTGAGTTCGATAACAGATATTTTTTATTGCTGTATAAGTTCACCTATTCTTTCTGATACAAAAACACAAATTCCTTTTAAAAGTAAAAAGGTCCCCGAATTAAAAAAGACCCCCAAATTAATATAAATTATTTTCATTATTATGTTTCTTAGCTATATACAAGTATAAATTTCAATTTAAGGTCATTGGGCTTATATATACAAACAACAATAAAGCAAAAACAACCTTACAAATGAAATACAAATGAAATTACAAAACCAATAAAATTAAAGTTATCAACATTAAATCAATGTGGGAGATGATGCCGTTTGCTGAAACTGAATCACGCTTGAATAGGCATTAACTGCTAAAGCACAGGTACCTTGCGTTTGACATGCATTGAGTATTGAGTATCATACCACGTGACAGTTCAATTCCCCATCACTTTTCTAGGTTCAAATTCCTACAATTCACTCAGTCTTTGCTTAGCACAAATGCATCTCATTAACCTGTGGCAAAGGAATTCCACTCTATACCAACAACAACAGAAAAAAAACTAATACAGACACAAATTATGGACAAAGAAACAGTAACAATATTTGTTTACAAACTGATCATTTAGGCACCTTAGGATATATTTATATTAGCTTTTTCGGATTTGGGTCAAAATAAGACATTTCATTTTTTAATCTCTTAACAAAATCTCATGTCCCCAAGAATACATTTGCTGACCCACAGAGGCTACATGGCTTACATTTGAGAACCACAGCTGCAGCCTAGATCACTGGCTTTCAAATTTGAGAATTCCCAGAAAGGGTTATTAAACCCTTGATTGCTCGACCCTCCCTTCAGAGTTTCTAATTCAGTAGGTCTGGGGTGGGGTCCAAGAATTCACATTCCTAAAAATTCCGTAAGTGACAAATGCTGGAGCTGCCAGGACCACGCTCTGAGGCCCCTGCCCTCTGTGTTTGAAATGTTAGGTGATTCTCTGATAACCATCAATTCAAGATAGATTTCTGTGGAAGGAGCCAGACAGCAATCAAATCACAGATACACTCTCCTCTGACGCCTAAAGATCAGCATTATGTAGGGCTGATTGCAGAGAGATCAGCTTTGATCACCAATTAGACTGAAAAGTTAGTCTTCATTAATGAAAACTGTGAGGATTAATTGATGTGTCAATTTGACTGGCCACTGGGATACCCAGACATTTGGTTAAGGATTATTCTGGGTGTGTCGGTGAGAATATTTTTGGATGAAATTAACATTTAGCCAGTTGACTGATGGAAGCAGGTTGGCCTCACTAAAATAGGTGGCCTCATCCAATCAGTTGAGGCCTGAATAAACAAAAAGGCTGACCTTCTCCCTAGGAACGAGGAGCTCCTGACTGACTGCATTGAGATAGAGCACCATTTTTCACTGCCTTTAGACTCAAACTAAAACATCTGCTCTGAGTGTCAAGCCTGCCAGCCTTCAGGATGAAGCCACACCATCACTCTCCCGGGTCTCCAGCTTGCTGACTTGTCATAATCACATGAGCCGATTACTTAAAATAAATCTCTTTCTCTAGCTGTATACATCCTATTGGTTCAATTTCTTTGGAGAACGCTGACTAACACAAAAACTAATGAGCCTTTCTTGGATTTTCACACAGACTGAGCCCAGACATAGAACGAGTAAACTCTCATTAATAAACCTTTGTGATCCAGCCACTCCAGGCAAGGGTTTCTATAGCAACCTGAGTTCCAAAGCAAAGCTCAGACCACATTTTCACAAACTGCAGCTAGACGAGTGGAAATAAGTAATCTCTTGTGATCAACCAAGAAAACCAGGAATAATGAAAGACTAGCACCAGTGTCTGGGTTGAATTAATTCACCAAGATTTAGGATTGCAGAACACAGGGCACACACACCTACTCTAACGCAGAAATCACCTAATTCCTTGAGGTCAAAGCAACGTTTTCACACCATTACTCCTGTTTCATACATGAAAATATTTCTTCTCTTCCTTTTACTTAATTTCTTCAAACTCAATTTGAGATGCCAAGTATTGTGTTAAGAGTGTGAGCTCTGCAGTCTTACATTCTGAATATCATTTTCATCATTTGCTAGTTGTAATTACCTTGGACAAGTCCTTTAATCTATACATATTTCAGTTTACTCATCTATTCACTAGGAATAATAATTCTAACCTGTATCAGTTAGGATCTAACCAATAAACCAGAAACCACTTTTAAATATTTTCAGGAAAAAGAGCTTAATGCTAGGAACTATTTCCACAGATGAAGGGGGAGCTGAGAGAGGAAGCCACTACTGACCCTGGGGCAGAGGACAAAAAGAGGAGATGACATGATGGAAGCCCAGGGTCGCGGAGGAAGCTCGGCTCCCAGGGCGCGTTTGGCAGCTGCTGCCAGAGTCCAAGGCAGAGATGAAGCAGGAGAAAAGGATTCTCTGGCTTCTCCCTTCCCCTCACCTTTCAATCCTAACAATGCCTTCTACGGGACACGCCACCAAAATGCAGCCTGGGAAACAAACCCTCCAAACTGGCTTTCCTGTGGCACAGAGCAGGACCTACATCTGAGGCCAACAGGCTCAGGGCCAGCACGAGACGACAGGGAGTAGGTGATGACTCCTGCAAAGTGCCTGGTCTGCTGTAGATGGCAGGGTCCTTAAAGTTGTGTATTTGAAACTGGGGTTCTTGCTCCTCACTCGCTTTTCCCTCACCCCCTTTCACAAATTTTCCCCTCCTCACGGTTTCTCTTTGTCCTCCTACTCTCTCATCAACCAGTTCTTTCCTCCCACTTCCTCGCCCACACTCAGTGGCAGACAGCAAGTTGGCTGGCCTCCCAAGGAGACGACAGACTCGGTGAAATCCAAGGGATGATTTCAGGGTCTCAGGGTCTAGCTGCCAGATCTAATGATGTCCTCCTCTTCTCAGAGCCAGAATCCCTTGCCTCCACGTGCCAGGTCACAGGCATGGCCACACGTCCAGTGTGGCACCAACAGAAGTAGGGCAAGGATGTGCTGGCCCTTTATCCTGAAGCCCAGCCCCGCCCAAACGCATCACCAGTGGCCACATTACCCTGTGCAGTTTGCCACCATCACCTCCTTCCAACACTCCGGCTGGGTCTACTCATCTGAAGAAGGAGCAGGTTGCAAGAGATGACCTTGAAGTCTCCTTCAGCCTCTATCCTCCTGTGATATTATTATGGTTTGCATTTGTGTAAGACTGGATTCTGACATGTTTGCTGCCCACCTGTGTTACATTGAGCTGGAGGTAAATGTGCAGAACAGTTTTCTGTTTATTGAAGAGGCATTTAAGAGCAAAAGACTACAAGGCTTACCCTAAGAGCAGCATAGAATATAATATTCTCAAATCCAAGCCTCCTTACAAATAAACTATTTGTAGATTCAAATAATTCAGAATTATGAAGGGCAGACTAGGGCAAGAAAAATATTCCATTGCACAAGATCTATGTGAAGCTTTTGTGCCAGTTTGTATTCTTTACCACTCTCAGAACGCCTGTACACTTCTCCTTCGTATCTCTTCCCCCGGGTATATAAAAGACTCATTCCTCTGACATTGTCTTTAACAATTGGAACCCAATCCAGCAGCCTGACCAATACATACTAGTTTACTTGTTAAGATCGACTAGCAAGCAGCTGGCCAAAAACTGAACTTTTTGCTTTGTACCAGATTTGATACGAGTCAGGGCAGGGTTTTAGACACTTTAACTAACCCTGCTCTACCTGCAGCTCTCAAGGAGTGGCTCCAAAACCAGCACCATCAGCAGCACCTGTGAATTTGTTAGGATGCAAATTCTCAGGCCCCATACCAGCCCTACCACACAGAAACTATGGAGGGTGGGATTCGGCCCTCCAGGAGATTCTGATGTCGGTAAGTTCTGAGAACCACTGTGCAGGGGGGAAAAAGACTGACTCAAGTGAAACCTATTATTGATCTTTTTCTAATAACCTGAATTTGAATTTAAATCCCAGATCTCCCCACAATCTGAAATCTACAGTCTTTCTAATGCCTATTTTATTCGGTACTCATTGTACCAGGAAGGCTTTTATTATTAAAGGAGGGTGATTTCAAGCAAGAATACAATGGAAATTAGAACACCACTACTACTGTCCTGTCAAAATGAACAAATTCCGCTCTACCAAACTGTCATTTTATATTTGGGGGAAAAGGAAAGCCATATGTTTTTTCCAAGCATGCCTCACTTGGGCCAGTAAATGCTTCTTTCCTATAATTGGTTGGACGTGCACAAGCGCCCTCCTGTGCACCCCGAGGAACAGCAGGCCCCAACATGGGAACGGAGCCATAGGTACTCGTTCTTTTTTTCAACCTCATAAGAGCTCTTCATCCTTTCCAGGTAAAGGGGAATGTTGGCAAAGAATTCTCCAGGGTGGCAAAAAGCACTTTCTCTTCACTCTTTTGTTGTGCTGTTAGATTTGACAGCCTTTTGCCCTGAGAATAATATACTGCAGAGTTACTTTATGTCACTGCTTTCTGCTGTGCTTCCCCAACCCTTAGGATACTGGGCTGCCATTTTAACATCAGAGACCCTGTAGCTGCAGTGAATCTAAGTTTAACGCAAGTCAGGCCCATAAGTCTATTACCCCAACTTTTAGCTGGACTGCTTCAAGAGGTACAGTATAAAGAAAGCAATGGTACTCCAGTTAGAAGGCCAGTGAGTGGGAAGTGAACTCCCACATCAACAGCAGGTAACCACTCCAGTGGGCACACAACCCAAAAAAGTAATTTGGGAAATTTAGCAAGTCTGAGATGATGAATAAATAAGACAAGAACTAGCCAATTTCCTTTTTATGAAGACTGTGACTGTAGGCTGTAATCTTCTCATCACTAATGAAAGGAGGGTGAGGGGAAGCTTAAAATATGTAGTAGTGTCAGATAACCCCAACTAAATGCATGGGCAATGTCAAAACTATACATCTCAGATGGAAATACAGTGAAGGCCTAGAAATTAGATATGGGGTTTTTGCTAAATACAATTCTAAGAAAAGAAAAAAAATTCCTCTAGCACTAAACCAGAAATATACTCTATTTCTAAGAATTTTTCCCAGTTATATAAGACCAGCTATACCTCTCTACACCTTGAGTGAAATGAAGATTTGCTAGTTAGCTTAATAATTAGATCACTCTAGACAGTCAATCTGTACAAATCATGTCCCACAGCTAATGTTTCTCCTTATAACTGTCTTAACGTCTGTCTACAACCATCAGATTAACCAAATAATTGCCAGGTCTCTAGCATGGTGTGCAGACAAGCTGAAAAGCACCTACTGGGGCTTCTCCTTCTTTTGCTCCAAGGTCTCATTAAGTATCATCTTGGCCAGTGTTCACAGATTAGGGGATTGTGCCAGAGCTGAAAGTTCAAAATTTCAGAAGTCAGCTTTCAGAAGTAGGCCCAAGGGAAAATATTCATTCTGTCCGAACTCTGTCAATGCTGACCTTTCAGAGCTAATTTATTGGATTAAACTGAGTAAAACCTTTCCTATGGTTTAACATTTGCAGGTTCCAGCCAGGACATCCCTCCTCTATATGGATAGATTTTTAAGTAAAAATGGCATTATTGAGAATGCTATGACAAATATTGTATGTGAAATTAAGGGTGGGGTGGCTTTAATGTGTGGAGAAAATGGAAGAAAAGTGGTTCTAAAATGTAAAGATAGTTGACAGTTCAAGGAGAGAAATTTCTTAGTATGCATGGAACAAGGTCCAGTAGAGAGGGACGCTCTTATCTGGAGCAAAAGCAATGGGATACTTGATGGCAGCCTGAAGACCGGCCACATGCAGCATCCCTTAAAGATGCAGTAATAAGGAAGTCAGCCAAGAGGCAGTACCTCTGATCACACAGCTAAGAGGGGATAACAGGAATGAGTTCTTATCCAGCAGTCCTTTGCATCATTTGGAATGCACTTTATGGTAAAAAACAGAAAAATAATTTCATAGTGGCTAAAAACAGTAAAACTGGCTATAACTGGAAGTCAGAGTTGGATTTGATTTAGTGACTTAACTATATTATCAGGGATTCAGGCTCTGCCCCTCTTTCTACTCTAATACATGGGGAGCTCAGCGGGAGCTGCCAACCAGTACACGAACATGGTGCCTCTCCGTGTGCCTTGAACTTTCACATGGTGGCTGGGTTCCGAGAGGGAGCCTCCCAAGACTGAGTATCAAAGGAACTCTGGAGGAAGCTACAAGGCTTCTTCTGACCGAGGCTTAGAAGCCCCAGAATGTCATTTCTACATTTGATTAGTCAAGTAAGTCTCTAGGGCCAACCCAGATTTTTAAGGGAAGGTGAGTAGTCTCCACCTCTTGGGGGAAAGAATAATAGATGCGTATAGGGAAGGAAGGAACCTTGGCAGTCATGCACCATAATATGACATGACTGCACACCACAAAGGCAGCACCTTATTAAAAAACCTCTAATTAGCTGTTACTGCCAGTTTTTGCTAAAGCCAAACTCTGGGTCTTTGAGACCCTCTGCCTGACCCAATTTACTTTTCCAGGCTTATCTTCCATGGTTTTCAGCCACTCGTTATTGCCTAAATTCAACCCTGTGTTTTTCCACTTCTGTGCTTTTGCTTAGACATTCCTTTTTCTGCAAAGGCTCTCCCATTCACTTCTTCCCAACAAATCTTCCCCATGAAGGTCAGGCTCAAATCCCTCCTGCCCGTGACCTGACTACCCCAGGCTCAGATTATTTCAAACCTCTCTTAACTTGTCCCACACCACTGAGCAGGCCTTCCTATGGTCCAGTTTATTGGGTGATATGCCATCTGATGGCACCAAGCCAGGAGATAGACTGGATGAGGAAGAGCAGGCTTTTGCTCATTTTTCTTGGTTTAATTTTTCACAACAAACATTTAGTTTTATAATACAAAAACAAATAGAGACTCAAGATGGCGGTGTGAGAGGTGAGACAGAGAACTACTGCCCAAACCACAGATAGTGTGAAAAAAAAGTTAAAACAACTAAACCTAAAACAGCAACAGGAAAGAAGGCTGCACCAGACTGCATACAGACCTCACGAACAAAGCAGACCTCACAAAACTGGGTAACACACGAAAGCCTTGATCGGTGGGACCCGAGCCCTTTCCCCACCCCAACTCACCAGTGGGAGGAAGAGAAACGGAGCGGGGGAGGGGATGGAAGCCTGGGACTGCTGGACACCCAGCCCTGGAGATCTGCATTGTGAGCAGAAATCTACATTGTGTGGTGCTCCGGAGAATGGGGAGCTGGGACAGGCAGAGTGCTTGAGAGACAGATTCTGGCCGTTTGTGGACGATGGGATCCACACCCAGCCGCTCTGAGACAAAGGAAAGGCAGGCGGTCTGAGAGGCTTCCTAGCAGCGAGAGGGCTGCTGCAGGGGCAGGGTTTCGACAGAGCTTGCTGCATGGGAGAAGGGATAGGGGGACAAGGTTGTCTGGGTGTGCTCTGCCCAGCAGATTGGGAACTTTGGGGAGCTTCAGGTGCTCCATCCCCCTGGCTGGCTACTCGGCTCTGAGGCCCCCCACTGTGACATGCAGCCTGCTGAGCCTTCCTCCTGGCCTGACAGCACTGGCTTGCAAACGGGCAGTCACTGCCCTGGGGTCAGGCCAGCCACAGAGAGGCCTCACCTACAACAGCCAGAGACGCCAAGCACAGAGGCTTAACACCTGTATGCTTGGCCCACTGGCTGTGATACTGGACACAGGCAAGGCAGACGGGAGTCAGAAAACAGATCTTTCCTTCCCCCAGGCACCAGCTCCGCTCCCTTATGACCCCCAACCTCACTCTAGGGGCTGAGTAGCTCCAGAGACTGAAGCTTCTGGGCAATAGAGGGCACCACACAGAAATACGAAACGTCAAAAGAACATGGTACAGACCAAAATCTCACAAACCCCAGAAAACGGGCCAAATGAAACTGAACTCACCAATCTTACTGAAAGAAAGTTCAAAATAAAAATCATAAACATGCTTATGGAGATACAGAAAAATATTCAAGAACTCAGGAACAAATTTAAGACGGAGAGTCAATCATTAAGAAATTCCATATCTGAAATAAAACATAAATGGAAGAATTTAAAGGCAGATTAGATGAAGTAGAAGAGACGGTAAATGGAATAGAAATTAGAGAGGAGGAATGCACGGAAGCTGAGGCACACAGAGAGAAAGTAATCTCAAAGACTGAAAGAATATTGGGAGAACTGTGTAGCCAATCCAAACGGAACAATATTCGCATAATAGGGGTGCCGGAGGAACGAGAGAGAGAGAAAGGGATGGAAAGTGTCATTGAGGAGGTAGTTGCTGGAAAATTCCCCAGTCTGGGGGGTAGGTGGTCTCTCGGGCCGAGGAGATGCACAGATCTCCCAGCACGGGGGACCCTAGGAGGACAACATCAAGACACATGGTGACTGAAATGGCAAAGATCAAGGATAAAGACAGACTTTTAAAGGCAGCTAGAGAGAGAAAGAAGATCACATGCAGAGGGGGACCCAACAGGCTATCATCAGATTTCTCAGCGGGGGCCTTGCAGGCCAGAGGGGAGTGGCATGGTGTATTTTATGCGGTGGGGCAGGGGGCCTCTGGCCAGGAGTGCTCTGCCCGGGAAGGTTGACATTTGAATTTAAGGGAGGGATTGGACAGTTTTCAGCCGGGCAGGGGCTGGGAGGGTTTGCCTCCCGCAGGCCACCTCTACAGTGCATTTTAGAGGGACTCCTATAGATGGAAGTATTCCTAAGACTAAATAGATGTCACCGACAGGATGGACAAGGAGTGCAGAATGTGATTCATAGCATACAGAGAGTGGAGGAGGAAGAAAAAGGAGGAAAAAAATAAAGAATCTTTAGGTTGTGTTTGTAATAGAATACAAAGTGAGTTAAATGAGACCATTAGATAGTAAGGGAATTACCCTTGAATCTTTGGTAACCATGAATCTAAAGCCTGCAATGGCAATAAGTACATACCTATCGATAATCACCCTAAATATAAATGGTCTGAATGTACCAATTAAAAGATGTTCAGTCATTGAATGGATAAAAAAACAAGACCCATCTATATGCTGCCTACAAGACACTCAATTCAAACCCAAAGACAGACACAGACTGAAAGTAAAGGAATGGAAAAAGATATTTCATGCAACCAATAGGAGAAAAAAGAAGGAGTTGCAGTACTTGTATCAGACAAAATAGACTTCAAAAAAAAAGTCACAAAAGACAAAATAGGACATTACATAATGATAAAGGGGTCAGTACAACAAGAGGATATAACTATTCTAAACATCAATGGACCGAACACAGGATCACCTACATATGTGAAACAAATACTAACAGAATTAAAGGTAGAAATAGAATGCAATGCATGCATTTTGGGAGACTTCAACACACCACTCACTCCAGAGGACAGATCAACCAGACAGAAAATAAGTAAAGAGACAGAGGCACTGAACAACATATTGGAATTGATGGGCCTAACAGACATCTACAGAACACTCCATCTAAAAGCAACAGTATACACATTCTTCTCAAGTGCACATGGAACATTTTCAAGAATAGATCATATACTAGGCCACAAAAAGAACCTCAGTAAATTCAAAAAGATTGAAATTGTACCCAACAGCTTCTCAGATCACAAGGGTTTGAAACTCGAAATAAATTACACAAAGAAAATGAAAATGCCTACAAACACATGGAGGTTTAATAACATCTTCCGAAATAATCAATGGATCAATGACCAAATAAAAACAGAGAGCAAGCAATATATGGAGACAAATGACAACAGTAATTCAACACCGGAAAATCTGTGGGATGCAGCGATGGCTGTGCTAAGATGGAAATATATTGCAATACAGGCCTACCTCAGGAAAGAAGAACAATCCCAAATGAACAGTCTAAACTCACAATTAATGAAACTAGAAAAGGAAGAACAAATGAGGCCCAAAGTCAGTACAAGAAGGGACATAATAAAGACTCAAGCAGAAATAAATGAAATAAATACAATTGAGAACAATGAAAAAAATAGAAAGAATCAATGAAAGCAGAAGCTGATTCTTTGAGAAAATAAACAAAATAGATAAACGCCTAGCCAGACTTATCAAGAAAAAAAGAGAGTCTACACACATAAACAGAATCAGAAATGAGAAAGGAAAAATCACTATGGACACCACAGAAATACAAACAATTATGAGAGAATGCTATGAAAAAACATATGCTAACAAACTAGATAACATAGAAGAAATGGACAACTTTCTAGAAAAATACAACCTTCTAAGGCTGACCCAGGAAGAAATAGAGAATTTGAATACACCAGTTACCAGCAAAGATATTGAATAGGTAATCAAAAAAGTACCTAAGAACAAAACTCCTGGACCAGATGGTTTCACTGCTGAATTTTATCAAACATTTAGTGAAGACCTAATACCCATCCTCCTTAAAGTTTTCCAAAAAGTGGGAGAGGAGGGAATACTCCCAAACTCATTCTACAAGGCCAACATCACTCTAATAACAAAACAAAAAAAGCAAAGACACCACAAAAAAAGAAAATTACAGACCAATATCCCTGATGAACATATATGCAAAAACACTCAACAATATATTAGCAAACCGAATTCAAAAATACATCAAAAAGATCATCCACGATGATCAAGTGGGATTCATCCCAGGGATGCAAGGATGGTACAACTTTTGAAAATCCATCAACATCATCCACTACATCAACAAAAAGAAGGACTAAAACCACATGATCATCTCCATAGATGCTCAAAAAGCATTCGACAAAATTCAACACTCATTCATGATAAAAACTCTCAACAAAATGGGTATAGAGGGCAAGTACCTCAACATAATAAAGGCCATATATGACAAACCCACAGCCCACATTAGACTTAACAGCAAGAAACTGAAAGCTTTTCCTTTAAGACTGGGAACAAGATAAGGATGCCCACTCTCCCCACATTTATTCAACATAGTTCTGGAGGTCCTAGCCACGGCAATCAGACAACACAAAGAAATAAAAGCCATCCAGATTGGCAAGGAAGAAGTCAAACTATCCCTATTTGCAGATGACATGATATTGTACACAAAAAACCATAAAGAATCCATTCCAAAACTACTAGATCTAATATCTGAATTCAGCAAAGTTGTGGGATACAAAATTATTACACAGAATTCTGTTGCATTCCTTTACACTAACGTTGAACTAGCAGAAAGAGAAATCAGGAAAACAGTTCTATTCACGATTGCATCAAAAAGAATAAAATACCTAGGAATAAACCTAACCAAGGAAGTGAAACACTTATACTCTGAAAACTACAAGACTCTCATGAGAGAAATTAAAGAAGATACCATTAAATGGAAACACATCCTGTGCTCATGGATAGGAAGAATTAATATTGTCAAAATGGCCACCCTGCCTAAAGGAATCTACAGATTCAGTGCAATCCCTATCAAAATACCAACAGCATTCTTCAGTGAACTAGAGCAAATAGTTCTAAAATTCATATGGAACCACAAAAGACCCTGAATAGCCAAAGCAATCCTGAGAAGGAAGAATAAAGTGGGGAGAATTATGCTCCCTGATTTCAAGCTCTACTACAAAGCCACAGTAATCAAGACAATTTGGTACTGGCACAAGAACAGACCCATAGACCATTTGAAGAGACTAGAGAGCCCGGATATTAACCCAAGGATATACGGTCAATTAATATACGATAAAGGAGCCATGGATAAACAATGGGGAAATGACAGCCTCTTCAACAGCTGGTGTTGGCAAAACTGGATAGCTACATGTAAGAGAATAAAACTGGATTACTGTCTAACCCCATACACAAAAGTAAATTCAAAATGGATCAAAGACCTGAATGTAAGTCATAAAACCATAAAACTCTTAGAAAAAAGCATAGGCAAAAATCTCTTGGACATAAACATGAGCAACTTCTTCATGAACATATCTCCCTGGGCAAGGGAAACAAAAGCAAAAATGAACAAGTGGGACTATGTCAAGCTGAAAAGCTTCTGTACAGCAAAGAACACCATCAATAGAACAAAAAGATATCCTACAATATGGGAGAATATATTCTTAAGTGGCATATCCAATAAGGGGTTGACATCCAAATTGTATAAAGGTTTCATGCACCTCAACAAATAAAAAGCAAATAAGCCAATTAAAAAATGGGCAGAGGAGCTGAACAGAAACTTCTCCAAAGAAGAAATTCAGATGGCCAACAGGCACATGAAAAGATGCTTCACATTGCTAATCATCAGAGAAATGCAAATTAAAACCATAATGAGATATCACCTCATACCAGTTAGGATAGCCACCAACCAAAAGACAAACAACAACAAATGTTGGTGAGGATGTGGAGAAAGGGGAACTCTCCTACACTGCTGGTGGGAATGGACATTAGTTCAACCATTGTGGAAAGCAGTATGGAGGTTCCTCAAAAAACTGAAAATAGAAATACCGTTTGACCCAGGAATTCCACTCCTAGGAATTTACCCTAAGAATGCAGCAGCCCAGTTTGAAAAAGACATATGCACCCCTATTTTTATTGCAGCACTATTTACAATAGCCAAGAAATGGAAACAACCTAAGTGTCCAGCAGTATATGAATGGATAAAGAAGAGGTGGTATATATACACAATGGAATATTATTCAGCCATAAGAAGAAAACAAATCCTACCATTTGCAACATGGATGGAGCTGGAAGGTATTATGCTCAGTGAAATAAGCCAGGCGGAGAAAGACAAGTATCAAATGATTTCACTCATCTGTGGAATATAAGAACAAAGCAAAAACTGATGGAACAAAACAGTAGCAGACTCACAGAACCCAAAATGAACTAACAGTTATCAAAGGGAAAGGAACTGGGGAAGGTGGATGGTAAGGGAGGGATAAGGGGGGAAATGGGGTATTACGATTAGTGCACATAATGTAGCAGGGGCGGGGAGGTATACGGGGAAGGCAGTATAACACAGAGAAGGCAAGTAGTGATTCGATAGTATCTTCTATGCTGATGGACAGTGACTGCAATGGGGTGTGTGGTGGGGACTTGATAATGGGGGAGTCTAGTAACCATAATGTTGCTCATGTAATTGTACATTAATAATAGCAAAATAAAAAACAAATAAAAATTTTAAGCAAGGGCTAATAGGAATTAATTAGATTGAAAAGGGCTAGAATAATCTCTAAAATATCTTAAAGAAAAAGAGTTTACTCAACAACTAAAAAGCAAATAACCCAATTAAGAAGTGGGCAGAGGATATGAACAGACACTTCTCCAAAGAAGAAATTCAGATAGCCAACAGGCACATGAAAAGATGCTCCACATTGGTAATCGTCAGAGAAATGCAAATTAAAACCACAATGAGATATCACCTCACACCAGTGAGGATGGCCAACATCTGAAAGACAAGCAGCAACAAATGCCGGTGAGGATGTGGAGAAAGGGGAACCCTCCTACACTGTTGGTGAGAATGTAAGCTAGTTCAACCATTGTGGAAAGCAGTATGGAGGTTCCTCAAAAAACTCAAAATA